>JBAGKK010490310.1:0-15878 GCA_037177015.1 Euceroptres primus
CGCTCAGGGGCGGGGGACAGAATCAATGAAGCGTGAACGACCATGAAGGTGGTTTTCGGTTCAGGGGCTTTCGATTTGGCGACGAGTGTAAATGTAAATAATTTGCGAAGAGTAGTGGCCAGTTTCAGCTTTAAGAGTTACTTATTCAGTCAGTTAAAATATAACTGATTTTCAGTCAAAATTCACTGAGTTTTCCATTAGATTTCACTTTAAAACAGAAAAAACAAAGTGCCATTCTAACCCTGAATCTAGTGTTAAGATAACACGTAACAAATTGTATCCCAGGAGTGTTATTTTCAGGTTTTACCCCCAAAACTTGGAGAGTTTGTTTTTGAATTACTATAACAACACAAGGAAATTTTGAATCTTAAGAAACAGAAAGAGAAGGTTCTTGAGGTTGGTTCAAGAGTTCAATTCTGATGAAGATAATTTTTAGGCCGAGAATATCGTTTCGGAAATTTCCGTATAGCTAGCATACAACACAAAGGAGGCGCAAGCTAGTATTACGGAAAATTCCGTAACACTAGCCTCGGCCGATTCAATGTCGTGTGCCAGTTGTACGGAAATTTCCATAATACTAATTTGGAAACTGTCTAATTTTTAAAGATCACACCTCCAAAAAACAACATGCACCATAAATTTCACTTTTTTTTCTGTGAGGTTACGTTTCTGACAACGAATCAGTTAATATTTTTCCACTGAAATTTTATTTTTTTTTTAAATTGCAAAATCAGTGAATTTATACTGAAATTTTAGTCATCTTCAGTTGAAAATTAGTTAATTTTTACTGAGGAAAAAGTCAGTCATGAATTTAACTGATTCATATTAAGATTGCTAATTTCTCGTTATGGTAATCAAGGTAATATTACTTCTAAGAGATCTAGACTTGACCTCCAGTTCCAACAGCAGATGACAGAAACCATGAGGTCATCAATTTTTATCCAAGGTGTTAGAACTTTTCAAATTGAGCCAATGGGATATAATGCCGTAACGTTATGAATTTTGTTAATGGTTATGAATTTTTTTAACGGTTATGAATTTTATTTAAAAAAAGTCTATCAAAAATTTTTGAGAATCGAACCCTCATTTTCCACTGATCACTATCTGAAGATCGCTCGAAGTCACTTAAACTCAGTTTTTTTATCCGACTTTTTTTCCTCTCCATCAGGTTTTCTTTTAATAAAAATTCTCCTTGAGAATATAGATATTAAATATAAGATTATATTTGTCAATAATTTTGGTTTTGAAAGGTAATCAAAAATCTTACGAAGAAGTGAGTATTATTTCAAGATAGAAAAATTCAATCAATGTAAAAACACAAAACTGAAATATTTTACAACACATTTGGGAAGAAGGTGTCAGTATTAGGTTTAGATCCACGCCCGAAACTGATCGACGTTCCAACCTTCGAATGAGGCTCGCCGCGAATTTCAAATTGTACGGCGCGCGTTGATTCTCAGGGACAGCAATCTAAATAATCTAAATTTATATCTACATTTCTAAAATATCAATATTTTTTTGGGATTGTCACTCACATAATCTGAGTTCCTCAGTCACAGTTGCAAAGATCAGAAAAGTATTTCCATCTTACCTGAAACAGAAATAAGAAAACTTGGTTAAAATATTTTTCAATATGTTTAAAACTTGAATTTTATAAAAAGTTCGTTTCTAAAAAAATGAACTTGTAATTTACATGAAAGTTTTTTCATAAAAGACCAAAGAAAATTGTCCTGGTTTATTGAAAAATAGACTCTCCAGTTCAATTAAACTCGTCCTTGCAATCACTGAACTGTCAATTCCATCACAAGAACATTTAAATTATTTTACAATCAGCCAAGGCTATAGAAAGCAAATAACATAAAATCAGTGTCATTGCTTAAGTACCTAGCTCATAATTCCTCAACAATTCTCAACTCTTCAACTCAGCAAATTTACTTAAAAATCAGTAATATTTTATTCGACAAAATGTACAATTAATTATCAGTTACAAGTTTCAGCTTATCTCGAATCTACAACTGAAAAACGACATTTGTCTCTTCCAACTTGTTTGAAGCTTGTTTCGCTTTTATCTCCATTCTCGATTCACTGATGCAATTCTTTAACGAATGCAATTCTTTTCCTTTCACGTTTGCAGTTTGCACATTACGCATCCTGTCGAACATACCGATTTTTCCACCACCCTTTTCAGGTTACTGATAACCGTTCACAGTAAAAAAGAATACTTAAGATTGTTAGACCTTAAAATGGTTTGGATTAAATTCAATAAAATTTTGTCTTAATTTAAGCAATATTGGTCTAAATTTAATACCGCGTTACCTGAATTTCAGAATTGAGTCTTAAATTCATACAAATTTTACTTAAAATCAAATAAATTTCGTTTAAATCCAGATAAAGTTGATTGAATTTAATCCAAACCATTTAGAGGTGTAACAATTTTAAGTATTTTTTTTTACTGTGTTGTCTTTGTCGTTATCGACTACACGATGTCATCGTAGCCTGAGGGCCTTAATCGTGCGTGAATCGACTAGTGCTGCAATCAGCGAGACCTTCTCATTTGTCCTTAACGGACGTAACTTTTATGCGGATACGATTATTTAACTGGCACGTATGATCGTCGGGACATTCTAATGCTACTGCAAGTTTCATACAGGTATAACATTCTCTTAAAGACAGGTGCGACTTTCTTGCAATCGTGAATCAGTTATCACTTCATTCAAACTGTACAAAAAATTCTGATATAATAAATTATACACAGTGAATTATGAATAACGTATATGTTTATGCGGGAAGCTAATCTGTAATTGACGTGTCACGATAAATTATACTGAATTATGGAGCAGTGTTAAATGATAACGTTTTAATTTAAAGTTCTTATCTTTATTTTTAATGCCTGTGTGGCAATTATATTTTCTGGAATCGATTTAGTATTAATAAATTTACTTTTTATTTTGTTTAATCAAATTTAGAATTTGGCTTTAACCAAAAAGCAAAGGTTAATTCACTTTTTGGGAATTAGTTTCATAAACACCCAGGTGGAAAAATTATGCATAATCTATGCATAATGAACTATGCGTAGTCACTATGCCAAAAATTATGCATAAATTATGTATATTCAATAAATCCGAAGATTTAAAAATGTTGGAAGCAGTTGAAAACTACTTTTCATTTGTTTGCAACATTTTATGCATAACTTATGCATAATTTTTTGTACAGTGACTACCTATAGTTCATTTTGCATAGATTATTCATAATTTTTCTACCTCGGCAGGCAATAAATATAATTATTTATCAATATTTAAAAAAATGAGATCACAATGAAAATTTTCAGGAAATCAAACCTAATATTTCAGTCTTTTTCACAAAAAATGGATTTTATAGATCTTAATGGAAGATTTAATGTTCTGCAAAGAGATTTGCGAAATTCAAAAAACACCAGATGACCAGAGTTAATATGAAATGAAAATTCACTACAAAATCTAAATGTTTAATTCTTATTCTTTAAAGAAAAAATAAGACCGAAACCTGAATCATTCTGGTCTTGTTTTGTTCTTTTCAGAAAAAAATTGAACATTAAGGTTTATTAACGAAATTTTAATTTCATATTAACTCTCGTATCTTCTGGATATCGTAAATCTCTTTGCAGAACATTAAATATTTCTTTAAGACCCATAAAATCCAATTTTTGTGAAAACCCGAAAAGTAAGGTTTGATTCGCTGAAAATTTTAATTTTTTAAAATTATTCAAAATGAGATGCAACAAAATTTACACCAATGGTTTTCTCTATAGTTATAACATAAGTTAGTCTGTTACTTATTTTGCAATTATATTTGTTGTCCATAAAAATTTCATAAATAATAAATTCTATTCTGCACAGAGAAAAAAATCTTTTGAATTTATACATTTTTACCTAAATTCCGGAGAAATAGTGACAGCATATTAAATCCTGTTGCTTTTACTGATATTTTCGGTAAATTTTACAGAATATTCAGTAACACTAACAAATTTTAAGTAAAAATTAGAGAAAAATGTATGCTGTCCCCATTTCTGCAAAAAAGGAACTATTTTTCTCCGTGATATATTCTATTGTACTCTTCTTACACTGTTTAAAAATGTTGGGGAAAAAATTCTTAATTGAAATTTTCATTTTTATTTTAAAAACCGTGAAATTATCAATAAGCTATGCGTGAAAATTTTCATCATGCAAAATTACATTGAAATTTTTGTTTTATTTATGAAGGAGTTTCAAATTTTAATATGGATGGTGTGAGAAATTTCGTAGTATTAAATATGAAATATATACTAATGAAATAGCGAGAAGTTGTCCACCAATTGAATTAGTAAGAATTTCTTCTAATAATTAATAGAAAACCACTAATTATTAGTAGAAAACTACTAATTATTAGTATAAATGCTTACTAATTTAACTGGTGGAAGAACCGAATTACCAATTGAATTAGTAAGTATTTTTACCAATAATTAGTAGTTTTCTACTAATTTTTAGTAGAAATTCTTACTAATTCAATTTGTGGACGACTTCTCGCTATTTCATTAGTAGTTTTTGACTAATTCAGATTAAAAAAGTAATATTAAATATTTAATTAATAATTAAATATTGTTTCAGAATACATCAAAGCTTTAAGCTTAGAGAATGTCTACTTTCGTATGCTTTGAACTTGAAATCCGTCAATCCTTTATTCATAAGGACTTTAAAATTCAAATGGTTATGCAAATTTGTACGGCAATGACCTCCTTTTGCAACAAGTTACTAATGGGTCTGAAAAACTGCATTAATGGTCATGCTAAGAGCAAAATTTGTCTCTCGAAAAAGACAAAGACAATGAGTGAAATAGAAGAGCATATTCTCATCTGTTAGTGGAAGGCTAATTGGCAAAAATCGTAGTAACGGTAGACGAAGACTCGTTCAGGAGTTCACTTTTCCAAGTGAAATAACAGAGGCGAGTCGGCGACAATTATCAATTACCACAAAGCATAATTGCCCCAGGTCCGACGATAATTGCATACTGAAGTTCGTTTCTGAACTCAAACAACGTCGATGTTGACAAACCGGCGAGGAAAGGAAAATAAAGAATCGCTCGGTAGACGGAACCAATTTTTTACTGAACTTATTCTTAAAGGGATAAAGTAACAATTATCAATTTGAAAACCAACTCAGATCTTTTCTTAGTGTAAAATAAACTGTAAACTGAATTACTGAAGTGAAAAATATATTTTTCACTTTAATTTTTAATGATCTTACACTGCGTTGGTTTTAGAATTGATAATGTTTTGGCACATAAATATTGCAGTTATTGCAGGATATAAATTTAGTTATTATAGCATTAATGTTTGAATTTTTTCAGATTAAAGTTGGTGATTTAATAAAGATTTAAGGACCAGCATTTGGTATAATCGATCGATAACTGACCGTTCTGGTCTGGAGTAGCTAATGAAACGTGTCGTGCACGAGTATTGCGGTGATTACGGTCTAGATTGAGAGCCGCTGGCAGCAAATTTCGATGGGTTAGATAACGCGAACGCGAGGCGATACCATCGAACTCTGCAGTATTGTACACGGTCTCGTAACTATGCTGTGAAATCTATGGTAACGGCGGAATTGCTGTAATATCTGATACTGAACGCATACGCCATCGCATACGTCCATCGACTCGATACTTGAATCGAGTCATTCTCCTTAAAAACACCCTCCAATAGAATCTTCTCATAAATTTCAATTTCGCCTGACCAAAGCCGGTTTATACTACTTACGGTATTAAGTTCTAAATGCACATGAAACGTCGAAACATGAAAGTTTATTATTTAAAAATAATTTTGTTTTATACTAATTTCGAAGGAAATTTCACCTTCAAAGCTTTAAAATAGATGTGTACAGTTCGTCAGTTCGATTTTTCAATGGAAATTGGTACCTTTTCGGCCACGTTTAGTACATTGAATTTTTTGAAATTGAGTTTAATTCAAGAAGAAAATTTCGATCTTGCATTCGAAGAGAGCTTAGAAACTTCAATTTCTTCTTGAATTAATTAAACTCATTTTCGAAAAATTCACTGCTCTAAACGTAGCCGAAAAGGTACCAATTTGCACTGAAAATTCGAACTGACGAACTGCACATTTTTACTTTAAAACTTAAAGTTTGTTATTTTTAAAGCCTTCAACTGTAAATGGTTCAAATTTGAAAACATCCAAATCCAAACATCAGATTTAATCAAGGGGTTAACGGCTAGCAATTTTGATGAACGCCTGAATTTAAGAATTCAAGGCGAATTCAAAGAATTCAAAGAATTGAAAATAAGAATACAATGTGAATTCAAAAGAATAATTCAAAGAATACAAGATGAATTCAAAAAATTCAATATAAGAATACAAGGTAGATTCTAAAGAACTCAAAGGTTTCAAGGTAAATTCAAAGAATTCAAGGTAAATTCAAAGAATTCAAAAAAAAAAGAATCAGAGATATGAATATAATGGGCCGGGCAGGTACAACGGGACATTAATGCTAATTCAATTGCAAATTGAATCAGAGTACTTGCAAATAGAACTTTACTTGTTACTAGAGTAATAATTGTTATTGTAGTAAATATATTTCATCCCTTGCCTTGAAAATTGAACCACTTGCAATTAAATTTAGCATTAACGTTCCGTTGTGCCTGCCAGGCCTATTATCCCCGTCTCTCCCGTACAAGGTGAATTAAAAAGAATAATTCAAAGAATACAAGATGAATTCAAAAAATTCAATATAAGAATACAAGGTAGATTCTTAAGAACTCAAAGGTTTCAAGGTAAATTCAAAGAATTCAAGGTAAATTCGAAGAATTCAAAAAATTCAAAACAAAAAAGAATTAGAGATATGGGTATATTGGGTGCGGGGTACCAGGCAGGTACAACGGGACATTAATGCTAAATTCAATTGCAAATTGAATCAGAATACTTGCAAATAGGTAATGGGCCTGCCGGGCCCATTATCCCCGTCTCTCCCGTACAAGGTGAATTAAAAGGAATAATTCAAAGAATACAAGATGAATTCAAAAGCATTCAAGATGA
Organism: Euceroptres primus; assembly: GCA_037177015.1. Classification (NCBI taxonomy): domain Eukaryota; kingdom Metazoa; phylum Arthropoda; class Insecta; order Hymenoptera; family Figitidae; genus Euceroptres; species Euceroptres primus. The sequence continues at coordinate 7,058 of JBAGKK010490310.1, forward strand.
ACACAAAGTAATTCGAAATGAATACAAAAGAACTCAAAGAATTCAAGGTGAATTCAAATGAATAATTCAAAGAATACAAGATGAGTATAAAAGAATTGAAAGAATACAAGGTGAATTCAAAGAATTCAAAATAAGAATATAAGGTAAATGCAAATGAATAGTTCAAAGAATAAAAAGTGAATTCAAAATAATTCAAAAGAATTCAAAGAATACAAGGTGAATTCAAAAGAACTCAATGAATTCGAGGCGAATTCAAAGAATTCAAAAGAATTCGAGGTGAATTCAAAGAATATAAAAGAATTTAAAATAAAATTAATGATAATTGAAAGCAATCGCCAGTTTTGAATGTAATAAATTTCTATTTATGATAATTCTTGAATAAAAACCTGAACAAATTTTTGAAAAAAGGGGGAAAAATCTTAATTTAATGGATTTTAGGGGATTTTGAGAAAAATAAGGGGAAAAGGGGGAATAGAGGAAAAAAAGGGATTAGTCAACTCACAGAAATCCTCTGGTTAAATTACAGAGTTGAGCATTATTCGATTGAAAAATTATTCGAATGACTTACGAATAAAAATTTTATCCGTAATAATTTATTCGTTATTCACTTCATCCGTTATTAAATTATTTATCTTTCATCGGCAGCTTCATTCTCTTGATTCGCTGATCAATTAATTTATCATTCATGAAAATTAATTCTGTATTCGATTCCTAATTAATTTGAATTCAGCACAACTTGAAATTTCTAACATCTGATAGCTAATTTATCGCGGAGTTTGACAGCTTAAAGCTTTCTGTCAAACAATGGGAATTATAATCGAATCGTTTCTTTCTAAATTTTTCAGTAAGTAATTAGTTAATTTATTAAACTAAATAGTTACATTAAATGCTTGCAAATCAATATAAAAAAAATCTGTCTTTTTCAAAATATAAAATTATAAATTTTTAAAAATATTTAAGCTATGCGAGAAATAAAATTATTTTTTATATTCTTTTATTTATCAAATGTAAAAATACATATCAATATGGAATTTATTACACTATCAGTCAAAAATGGATAGCAATTAATTTGTAAAGTGAACACTAGTCGTTATTACGAATAGTATTAATTATTATAAAAAACAATAATATTTAAAAAAATTTTAAAGCATTACTAAATAGATTAATTAATCTGGAACAGATATTCGGAAATATTCAGACGGATATCTGCTACGAATATTAAGGGCATGTCGTACTAAGGTGATCACGTGACCAATAATATTTCTCATTTTCTTTAAAAATTAACAAATCATATGAATTTTTAACATAAGACAAAGGTGCAAACTTGATGGAAAAACATCTGTCTTCTCTTGAAAATTCATTAGATTTGTTAATTTACGAAAAAAAAAAATGGGGAAATATAATTAGGTCACCTTGATAAATGTTCTTAATACCTAGTATTGCAATGAATTTTATAAATTATGATTTATTTCATAATTCCAAAACCACTTACAAAATATTTTTAACTAACAAGGGGAAGGTCAGAGGTGGTGTTTTTTGTTTTGATTCAGATTTTTTGTGAAGAAAGGTCATGGTACCAAAGTAAATTTGTGAAATTCCTAGAATTCAATATTTGGCCAGTTTTGAGAAAAACGACTTTAAAAAAATGGTCGCCGGGCTTATGGACCTGAAAGAAACCTCTCCCAAGTGGCCAAATAGTTCAGCGGTTGAGCGCCCGATTTGTGTGCAGAGGCTACAGGCTCGATTCTCGCCTCCTGGGTTTAAAATTTTTTTGCTTTAAAATTATTTAAATGTTTATATATTCAATTCTTCTGTGAAATTTTTGCCAACTATGCAATAATAAACATTTAATATGCTTTTTTCCAATAGAAACCCACATTTTCGGTGTTTTTTCGCATACAAATGTAATTTCTATAAATTTTATAAATTTAATCATTTATGTAAAATTGATGCATACATTATAAAATAAGAATATATTTATCAAATAATTATATTTTAAATGAGATTTGATATTTTGATCATGTAGATAAATATTTTAAAAGGAGAATATAAACGAAAAATTTTTATTTTGGATAGTTTTATTTCGAATAAAATATCACGAGTCACAATAACAAATATTGTAGAAAAAATTAAAACTAGAATTCACAATCAGTCGCAAGAGCCAGAATGATAATTGACGTGAAAGCAGACAAAACAGAAAGAAATGCTACATCTTTGCTTTTACGACAATTATTATTCTGGCTCTTGCGACTTATTGTGAATTCTAGTTTTAAATTTTTCTACGATATTTGTTACTGTAACTCGTGATATTTTATTCGAAATAAAACTGTCCAAAATAAAAATTTTCGTTTATATTCTCATTTTAAAATATTTATCTACATGATCAAAATATCATATCTCATTTAAAATATAATTATTTGATATATATTCTTATTTTATAATGTATGTATCAATTTTACATAAATGATTAAATTTATAAAAATTACATTTGTATGCGAAAAAACTCCGAAAATGTGAGTTTTCCATTGAAAAAAAGCATATTAAATGTTTATTATTGCGTATTTGATAAAAATTTTAACGGGGAATTGAATATATAAACATTTAAATAATAAATAAACTCTTGAAAAGAACCCAAGAATCCATTGACCAAAGATCGGTGGATTCTTGGGTTCTTTTCAAGAGTTTACTTATTAACTTGATTATTGGACGTTAAATAGGATTTTGAATTTGATTTCGGTCTCATTTAAATTTTTTTTAAATTTTTACATTTAAATAATTATAAAGCAAAAAAATATAAAAAACCAAGGAGGGGAAAATCGAGCCCGCAGCCTCTGCACACAAATTGGGCGTTCAATCGCTGAGCTACTTGGCCACTTGGGAGACGGCTTTTTCAGGTCCATAACCACGGCGACCATTTTTGTAAAGTCGTTTTTCTCAAAACTGGCCAAATATTGGGTTCTAGGAATTTCACAACTTTACTTTGCTACCATGACCTGTCTTTACAAAAAGTATAAATAAAAAAAAACACCTCTGACCTTCCCCTTGTAAATGAAAGCACGTGCAGTCCTTTATTTTATTCGTTGTTCGTTAATCGTTAATCGCACAAAATAGACACGAATAACGAATACAGGAATAAGAAATCAATAAAAAAAATCGAATACACTGACATTCGAATGTAATTTATTCCTTATTCGCGATAAAACGCCTTTCTTTTGTTTTTATTCTTTAATCGCTAATGGAATTTGATTTTGCCAAATTCTGTTAAATCATATATGTTATATCCTTGTTAAATATAGAAACAAATAGTTTGACCCATTATTTCAAATCTTTTTCTCAATATAACATGGAAGCATCCATAATTTGAAGAACTTCAACACAAGAACGTAAAACTTGAACACTATAACTTTGACGCCATTCAAACTTTAACACTACGATTTTAAGACTACTGTACATTAAACTGCTTCAAAACTGAAGGCATTTAATTTCGAATGCCGTCAACTTAAAAACTCTAAAATAAACATCAAAATACTGAAACCTGGAAAAGAAGGAAATTTAGAACATCAAAGCTTGAAAGACTCCAATTATATTTAATAATCTTGACATATTTTTAGGTTTGTGGATGTTGGAGACATCAGTAGCGGGGTCATGGCGCTTGTCGTTTACAGCCCTGGGCGACGGTCGTTGGAAGCGCGAGAATCAGGGCGTCGCGACGCTCCTTGGTCTCGCATTGGTCAAAAATTCGCATGCGCGAGTTGGTACCCAGTCCTATTGATTCACTTCCCTCTCTCTCACTCTCATACCCCCTGAGGACGTTCGCACGCAAGATCCTCAAAGATACGAGGTCTTTATACATCAGCCCTTCGTAGTCGCCGGTTGCTGTCGTTGCTGTTGTTGCTGGCACTATACACCTGCGAGCGTCACTATAGCTTGTGTTTTATAGTTCGGTTTTACGCTCGCCTTGCTATCGTCTGTCAGGAATAGCTTCGAAGGCGGTACCCCGATGGAAAATAAGAAGAATGGCAAAGCGAGAAAGAAAAAAAAAAGAAAATGATAGAGAGGGGGGATTAAAGGGTGAGAAAGGGAGGTTTTATCGTGAGACGATATTGGAGGAACGCGAGGATAATTCGACGAAAGGAACTTCAACTGGGGACTAATAAAGGGGCGAGCTAAACCCAATCGACTGCGAATTAACTCTTTTGTATCAACAGGGTATCTAGCAGTCAGGCCACTTGAAATTCCCGGGGCTTTCCCGTTTTTTTCCCGACCAAATTTTTCATTTTTTATTTATAATAACGTACGTATTATATGTATTTTTTCGTGTGAAAGGTCCAATTAATAGAAACATCTTTTAGTATTGATAGGCAACGTTTCGAACTTTATCAATATTAAGAGATGTTTTTATTAATTGGACCTTTCACACGGAAAAAATACATACAATTAATAAAAACATCTCTTAATATTGATAAAGTTCGAAACGTTGCCTATCAATATTAAAAGATGTTTCTATTAATTGGAACTTTCACGCGAAAAAAATACATACAGAACCGGCCAGGAATATGCGGACACCTTTTTTTGTGAGATGCATCGGTTCTCATAATTTTTATAATCTACGAGATAAGATTTTTTCCACAAAATAAAACGAAAGCTATCAAAATTCTGCGTAAAGTAAGCCCAAAGTGAAGTGATTTTGTTCATTCTGTAATAAACTAATGCCAAAATAGTGCATTTTTCGATTTTTCCTAAAAATTGCAATAACTTACGAAATAACATTTTTTAATGTCCTTAGCCTCATTTTAAAGTTAAGTCTCCATAGAATTTCTTGAATGTATGAAGAGAATTCTCCAATTCTTTTCCCCGATTTCGACAAAAATTAAAACTGTCACAGAAAAGTTGTAAAATTTCAATAACATATAATTATTTATAGAAAAATATTTAAAATTAGTTTATATTACATTTTAATACATTTTCTTAGAATACATGAGTAAATTAATTTTTATATTTTATCAAATTAATTTTTATATTTTATCAAATTAATTTTTCAGAGTTTTCGCTTTATTTGAAATTTTACAACTTTTTTGTTCCAAGTTCAGTCTTTGACAAAATCGAGAGAAAAAATTAGAGAGTTCTCTTCATACATTCATGAAATTCTGTGGAGATTTATCTTTAAAATGAGCTTAAGAACATTAAAAAATGTTAAATATTTCATAAGTTATTGTAAGTTTTCGTAAAAGTCGAAAAATGCACTATTTTTGCATTAGCCTCTTACAGAATGAACAAAAGCTTATTTTACGAAGAATTTTGATAGCTTTCGTATTATTTTGTGAAAAAATTTTATCTTGTAGATTTAAAAAATTATGAGAACTGATGCATTTCACAGAAAAAAGGTGTCCTCTTATTCCTGGCCGGTACTGTACGAAGCTGACAAAAGGTCGAAACTAAAGAATATAGATATAAGGGTGAAAATTAAAAAATCCATGAAAATGTGTCCTGAGAAAATTAGGCTCTTATTCTTAAAAATATCCTGTTTTAAATATAAGGATCCTTTAGCACGCGAGCCACTTTATAATGTCTTATGCTTACATTTATCCATGTGCTGCTAAAATACACGTAAAATCTTTTAAATATCTGAAAATGTCATCGTGTCCCTTATCCATGAATATATTTATAAGTATTCGAAAGCCTTTTTGCAGTGTTTTAAAGTAAAATTGGATGCTTTTCTGGGATACACTTTTTCTCTATTACTCCTGAAGATGAAAAAAGAAGTTAATAATCGTTTGATTAATCTCAATTTAAAGAAACGAATAGCTTTTCAAGTGTCCCCAGATTTGAATTTCAGTTTTGGTCATCGTATCCAGAGATACATTTCGTCGGATTTTTAAATGAAAATAATAGTTTTCCATATTTAAACCATAAAACAAGTGAATTTTGACGCAAATTTTACAATTTACTTGTGTGAAAATCTGCCAAAAATATAAATAAAATCAGCAATTAAAAAAATTTCACAAAATTGCGAAAACCGCACATCTTTGTAATTTCATCGTGTCCCGGGTTTTTCTTCCAGATAAATGCACTTTTTATAAGGTAAGTCAGGCCTGTCCCAGTAGGAGCAGGCCATCCCAAAACAGATGTTTCGCTATCCCTTCCAATGCTAACTGCTAAGCTAAGTCTACGTGAAAATATTGTCCGTAAAAACTTATTCATTCTTACAAACTCGCAATTTAAACTAATTTATATTAAGAAAGTAACCTTTAAAAAAGAATTCCTTTTCATTGATTTATTGTCATCATGTCCTACGACTATTTTATATTTTGAATGAAATGAGTCGTTTTGTTTCAAAAGAATAATAATTTTTTAAATAGGTTAACGAAAACAGAAAAAGATTATTTTCAGAAAATTCATATTATTTATCATTCAATGTAATTACGATATTATTGATTTACAATGAATGTTAAAATATATATTTAATTCGTTCTCTATAGTCTGTATTTTCTCTATAGATTTGAAATATTTTTTTCAACAAAAATTATTAGGTGAATATTGACGATTTTATGACTTTCCACTATAGGTAAACGTATATATTATCCTAAGTAACTTATAATTTCTCACGAAATAAAAACATCAGCATTTTTTTCCCTATCTTAAACATTAAATTTTGGATTTAGTTGGAGTTGGATTTAGTTGGAGTCAACTAAAACTTTGTTTGATTCAATCAAAACTTTGGTTGACCATGTAGCAATGCATTTATTTGGTTGATTCAATCAAACTTTGGTTTTTGCTGAATCCGGGATTAAGATGAGTTTAACAGCTAATTCCATATTTTAGAATGAACTCGATCGCACTTAGAAAAAAATGTTTGTTCATCAACACAAAATCGTTTAGTAAAAACTTTGGATGAATGAACAAAATTTTTTTTCCAAGCAGATAGTAGAACAAGGTGGTTTGCTGATTCAACTACATTCATCGCTGGAAATGGGGCCGCTTTAAATAAGGCCGACTTCATGGTCGTTCACACTTCACTGATTCTGTATCCCCCCCCTGAGCGTCCCGCGACGGCGCCATAGCTCGGGCAGTCAGGGCCGTTGTTTACATCGCGACTCTCTGCGCATTTACTTTTGTACGTTCAGATACTATATTTGCGATCCTGAATGTTGACATAAGAGTGCTCGCTCGTCGCTTTAAATCCGGTTCAAACTGGATTTTAATAGCATCGACTTTAAGGCCATCTATCCCTGAACCCGGCCTTATTTCAAGCGATGGGTGTAAATATTTTTCTAAGTGCGAGATAAAGTTGAGTAGTCTGCTGATGTTTTTAAAACAATAATAACTGAGTACAAATATAAGTGTTTGCTTATTGTTAGAATAGAATAAAATTCCACAATTAAATGCTACATTCCAATTCAATAATTCCTCTTTGAAATGTTTCAACCAAAATTGTTTAATTATTATCTGCAAGAACACAGTGAATCGATGCTTGAAATATTATTTTCCACTCAAGTTCATTCAAAAAAAAGTTTAATATTTTTGGGTTCAAACTAAAATAATTCTTAGTACACTGAGAAAAATATTTGTTTAACCCACGTGAAAATTTTACCGACAAATTCCCGGTAATGCACTACCGGTAATTTAATGGTAAATTACCGGAAATTTACCTGTAAATTCACGGTAATTACCGGTAATGCACTACCGGTAAATTCCCAATATTACACTATCGGTAATTTACCGCTAAATTATCGGAAATTTTCCGGTAGTGCATTACCGGAAATTTAACGTTAGTGCATTATCAGGAATTTATCGGAAAATTACTGGGAATTTATCGATGAATTACCGGTTTTAGTTGATTTAACCAAAAATAAAATTTTTTTGTATATTTCTTTGATTAAAAATTTAAACTATTTTGCGCAAATAAAAAATTATAATTATTTGCAAAATGGGACTCAAACATGAAATGCAAATTTATTTGTATAAAATGGTTCATTAAGAAGTGTAAATTCTTAATCAAACAAATATTTAACACAGGGACGTTAAGCCCCAGACTTTGGTACTGTTTAGAAAATTCATTTTTCGATCATGAACGGTTTTTAATCGTCCAGAAAAATTGGTATATTCAATCAAAGTTTCGGTTCAATCAACAAAACATTTGGTTGAATCAGCAAAAATATGGTTCCCTTAACCAACATTTTTGTTTAAATCAACTAAACGATTTGGTTCAATCAACAAATATTTTTTCTGAGTGTAAAAATGACTACTTTTCAATCATTTTTCCTGTTCCACGAGAAGCCCATATCTAAATTCTAGTTCAAAGAACTATAAAAAATATACAATCACCGTGAAAAACGTGTGACTATATCAAGCATAAAATTTATTTGATTAGAGCAAGTTGATCAATGAATCAAACAAATTTTGTTTGAATCAGACAAATTTTTTCTGATTCAATCAAATGTTTTGTTGATTGAACCAAATCTTTGTTTGACCTTATATCAAACAAACATTTTTTCCAGTGATGAGTAGTCAAGTGAACTACGAAAAGTAGTAATTGCTACTATTTTTACAGTAAATTGAACTATAATATCGAATAGTTATTTTTAATGATTCTAATTGGTTGAACCACAATTAACAGTAATTATAACTAAATTGAACTGGCTATTCAAAATTGCACTATTTACTACTCAAAAATGGTTATAATTATTGGAAAAATGGTACTTTTGTAACTACATCGAACTGACTATTTAAAAGTAGCACCATTTTTATTATTATTATTATTTATCGGCATTCGGAACTCGAAAGTTCATTGCCTCATCTACCCGAGACCGCCACGCGTTTC
>JBAGKK010490321.1:0-35610 GCA_037177015.1 Euceroptres primus
ATTTGAATGTGTTAGTATGTATAAACTACTTCCTGGAAGCAGTATTTCGCTCGGCAAAGAACCGCGCGTTCAGTGTACATTATAATCCTATACGTAATTTTTTTTCAGAACATTCTTTTATACTTGTAGGAGAAAAAACAGTTTGAATTTTTGTTTTCAGTTCTGAAATTTTTTTGTTACTAATGAGAAACATCTGTAAGAAATTAGACAAACTTCAGTATTTTATATAATTAAAAAATATAATTCTTTGCAAAGTTCTACAATCTATGTACATAATTACACTTTTTAATTATTTTAACGAAAAATTTCAATTTGGATATATTTTGCAAACTTATTTTTCTTTTTTGTCCTACAACTGTTCATTCTATAATATTTCTAATTGTTCTTTTTTTGTCAGTTACAGGTAAGTTTCTCGTATAGCCGTAGTTAAAATTTTCAAGTAGTGGTAAGAAAAATAATAAACCTTAATCTTTAAATTCACACATTAAAAGCAGTAAAGGTAGGAGCTTCATTAGCTACGAGTCGTTATTACTTAATCTATTTTTCCCCTGAGAAAATAAATGAGATTTATATTTTCGATAAATATATTTCCAACTGGTACAAAGTTATATCCAATCTTCTTTTGTGACCAAGATCAAATCTCCGTTTTTTTTTTACGATCGAGTTATAAAAAACGAGTGTCACAAACGAAGGGTGCGATAAGTGACGTACAATCGATTCTATTCGAGAGAGAAGCCTTTTGACTTCTGTCCTAAGAAAACGTCTTTCTCGCTTGTTCAAAGCGTCAAAGTGACGCAGAAGCGTTGACAGAGCTGAGCAAAAAGGGAAAAGGAACGAAGCACAAGAAGCAAAACGCGAAAAGGGAGGGTCCCTACATTTCTCCTTTTTTCTACCTTCTTCTCCTTTTTTTATCATTTCTTCTCTTTTCGAAACTTCTTTTCATCTTTTCTTTTAGCACTTTTGTTCCTTGCTTTTATGGCACTGGAACTCAGTTAATTCCCAAGGGGATCTTGGTTAGGAACCCTTTACTTTATACATTGCCACCATATCTACATTGTTACTTCCCAAAGTCCACACGTTCCAGCAGAGTTTATACTCTTTATACCCACAAACGATCCTGAAACACGAACGATCAATTGCAAACTGTAGGAATTATGAAAGCGTGTCTCTAACTTATTCTTGGAACTTATTATAGGAATGATTGAAAATGTCTCAGACGCTTGTAAAAAATGTCCGTAAAAATTCTTTTCGTAAAAAACTTGACTCCTTTAAATAATTTTTTAGCATCACAAATTTGAAAGTGTTCGAAATTCGACTCCTTACATTTTTGAATTGAGAAATAAAAATTTGGTATCATAGAAATGGATTCTTGGTCTGGTAGAAATAATCATAGTAATGAATTCTTGGCTTGGAAGAAATAAATTCCCGGTTTGATAGAAATAAATTTTGGGTCTACTTCTGGTGAAAATAGGGCAGAAATTTCCGAATAGAAACTAAGGCAGATATGATTATGAGAAAGTTGGTTGCTTTGTCCCCGAAATTAGCGCTGGGATAAGATTCTTCTCTCCCGATAAGGCACGCTTCGATCAAAGTACTCTCGTATCAGGCAAACTGAATCTTAATTACTTCTTATGAAAATCAGACTTTTATAGTAACTAAAAAGACAATTTAAATCCAGGTAATCGCTTCATATCATTCAGGTCAGGTTCCTGCTCTGACATTAAACTAAATAGGAAACAATATTTCCCGATGACCTCCCAGATACGCCAAATCGCTTCTCTAGCATGTCATTTTACTGATTTCAGTATCCCGTTAAAATTCTTATAATCATTTCATAAATTGATTCGTTACGATAGAGAATCTAGATTATTTTTATCATTTAAGCCTAAATGGTTATCGTGTCAGATTATTTCATTCTTAAAAAATTATATTTTATAATTTTTTAGGAAAAAATGACCCATTGTTTTCACAAATATCTCGTGCAATTTTTCATTAAAAATTTAATCTCTTTTGAATTTTTAAATTAGTGAAGATGTATTTTAATTTTTAAATTTTCACTTTTTGATTATCTGTTGACTTAAAAGTTTGACTATTTTAAAAGAAAGCTTCAAAAATAGAAAATTAGATATTGATTGAAAAAATGGAAATAATTAGAATAATTCAAAATCAGATAATTGTAATTATAAATTTATTCAATTTATATAAGAATTTTCTTTATGAGAGTCGATTTCATTCGTGAAACTGAAACAAAAGCACATTATGGATTATTTTGTCTGATAATTACGAGCACCTCGCCCACGATTCGAAGACTTATGTAAGAGATGCACTTGTAAAAGCTGCAAATGACACTGGCGTGTCGGAAGCGTTTAGGCCGTATCGTTCAGCCTACATCTGCACGATTGGTCTTCATAGTCTAACTAATCGTCCAACCAGGATAATTAGGCTCGTTTATACCGCGACCGAATTGCTCAGCAACACACATGATCAATAGCCTCTTAATGAACCGGTTCCACACCAATAATTTTTTCTCTCAAATCAAATTCCTTCAAAAAATCCAAAAATAGAATCAAAACAAACTCTTAACTTTCATTTTATCTTCATTTCTCTGCCTAATATTTTTCTATTGGCATACAGGGTGAATACGTAATGGCTTACATACATGGAGAAAAATGCTGTCAGACTGTATAACAAACTGTAAAATGGATTTATAATCTTACAGTTATGTAAATATTTTTATTACAGTCAAATAGAACTAAATTCAATTTCAAATCAAAGTGAAATTATTAACTTATGCAATCTTATGAGATTTATTAGAATGGATTTTTATTTAGAATAAAAATATAAATAGGCATTTAGCTTTAAATAAAATTCAGTTTCTAATTCGTATTTTTGTTCGTTTCGGTTTAAAGATGATGAAGTATATAAAAGACTTGAAAAGCAGGAAGGCTTTCAAGTAATTTTGAGAAGATTCTTTAGCCCACTTTATTGAGTGATGTGTCTTTATGAGACCAAAACAGGAAAGAATTTATGGAATGTTTTTTTAAATAATGATGATTGCGGATTGTTTTTGTCTTTAAGACTTGAGTTTCATTGTCCACAGTCTTATGCCTGATAAAGCACGATGCAGCTGCTTAATTTGCGAGCTTTTTTTGCATGGAGGTCCTTTGCGTTTGTAGTAATTCGCCTAATCGTTTTGCTTCCCCGCTCAAATAGTCTTATGCTTTTATGAGTACGAGAATAGAAATGGTCAATTATTTCTACTTTGCAAGCGACGCATTCTATCCTTCAGAGTCGCATATTTTGTTTTGCGTCAAGCATAGGTACTTTCAGTAAAATATATTTTTATATTTTAAATGCAGTAAAGTTTCAAACTTTACGATAATATGGTCGTTTATTTTTAGCTTGAGGAATTTAAATAATGCAGGGGAAAATAAAAATACTTTTAAATTTAAACTTGGCTCAAAACAATGCACATATAATTACAGTTAAATTTTTTTGTTTTTTTAATTTGGAGAGGATTCTTCTACAGTAAAGTTCACGAAGCATCATATGGTAATAAATAATTATATCAACAAGTCTTGTACGTTTGTTTCCAGCACCTGCTGTCGTCAAAAGTGTGCCAGCCTTTAATCAGTAAGATCTCGAGGAGACGTCGCGTAACAGAACCTCCATTTTCTAGCGTCTTTTGAAAGAAATATGAAAACATTTAATTAGAATAATTTCTCCATATAGTGTTTTATAAAATACGTATACAAAACCTTTTATTTGAATAATTTTGTCAATAACGTCTTTCTATGAAAGAATGTGCAATATTTTCGACGCCAAATCGACAGATCTCAATATTTCATTTGGCGCAATCATTTTTATCGATTTTCATGGAAGTGAAACGTCTTCATGAACGACTTCGATATTTATTCATGCGAGGAATGTGGGGAAGCGACACCTTTATTAGGTTATGGAAAAATTCATTTTTTTCCATATTTTTCCATGAATGAAAAAAGGTAAATCAATTTTACGATTGTTTTCGACCTTTAAGCACTGTTGTACGCCGAAAAATTATTTTTCACAGGAAGATTCATTGTCTGTCATTCTCACATTCTTCTTCAACTTATTACAAATATTTTTGTACGAATTCAAATTCTAAATTGAAAAATTTCACGAGACTTTTGTGTAAATTCTTTGTGGATAATCTGCTTAATAAAAATTTATATTATTAACCCTTGTATAATTTTAAAGGGTGTAAAGTGTGACTTTGATACAATGTGATACTTAAATGCAACTATTCATCTCGTCATTGTTGCAAAATAATGCTACTGAAGATTGGGATGTAAATAAATGAATGAATATATAGCGACCTCGTGTTATGTAGTGCCGGCGCTACAGCCGGCGTTAATTAACTGTTATTCTTGTTTTGTTGTATACGAGATGTCGTCGTATATGCTCCCTGGCAATAACGACCGCCCTCGGGTCGTTCATTGACGATCTAATATCCTCCAGTTTCTTCTGCACAGTTACAATTAGAAAAGCACCAGAAGCATCTGATATATGTCTTAAATAAATTTCCTTCGAAGCGGATTTAATAAAAGTCGCTATCTCTATTTCTTTGTATAATTCTTTTACTTATTTTAATACTTTCGTAATAAAATATTTAATATTAAAATTTAATTTCGAGGGGAAGGATAATGTTTCGGATCCTATTCACTTCGTTTTCTTGAGTCAACTTCGCAGTTCGATGAGCAAGTTCTTCAATTAAAACTCTGGAAATAAAAAGTTATCCCTTCGCTAAACGGTCGATTAAAGTTTTTCAAAATTTTTTATTACCTTCATTTTTTTGGATTAGATATTCTTTTTATATTTTGGACTAACGTTTTTTTATATTTTGTGTATTCTTATTTGCCTTTTTTTTACATTTTGTATTAGAAAATCTTTTCTGGTTCTATAATATTTTAACTGTTCTTGAGATATTTAATTTCAACTACATTATCTTTTTTTTTCATGTATAAATCAAAAGATTCTTAAAATGACAAGGGGGTAATATTTATTGGCGTGAAAATACGGCTTCTGTGGTTTTCTAAGGCTTATTTAATTGAAAGCATATCTTCGTGCCGAGTCGCGTGAAAATTAAAGAATAAATGGTTGATTAGATGCTACATAGATAAGATAACGAGTTAAGGTTGCCTTATCTGCGATAATTAAGCTACTATTCGTTTCTGAACTTACTTTCTGTATGTTACATTTCAATATTGAAACTATATTATGACTCGTTTTATAATTTTTACAATCAAACCTTTTTGATAATCATTTAAATTAAATGTTTTTAACATTAAATTAACATTGCTTGAATTCTAGAAAGGTTTTCTTTACATTAATAATTTAATTTAGTTTTTTTAACATTCTCATTATCAATAAGAAGGCATTTTACTACGAATTTATACGAAAATCTACATCATTTTTTACTTTCAAAAGAAGGACAGAAAACCAGAAATAATAAGAGAATATTTAATAAAAATTCACGTATGTGTTAATATTTATAGTATGGAAAAATGAAACTAACAGTAGAAAGTGGAATTGATAAATAAGATGAAGCACTCATTATTTTAAAAATATATTATTTAAAGATAAAAAATAAATTGAACTTAATATACGAAAGTTCTAATTTCTTCGATGAGCGATGGCTTAGTTGTGAGGATTAAGGCCACTGCCTTAGAGATTTAAATACTTTAACCAATCGGAGGTTCGAATCCCCATTCTCATGGATTTTTTCTGTAACCAAAAATTATTATTGGCAAAAATCTGAGTACATAGAAATCATTTTATCGATACTTTTTTTTTAATTTTCATTTAACTGGTTTGAAGACAAGTGCAACGATTGAAAGATTGAAACGGTTCCAGATCTATCGAACTTTACTGAGAACGACTTTTAGTGTCGCTTTGGCAAAGTCCCCGAAATGATCTAGATTCTCAAGGAGCCTCGTGCGAGTTGAATAGAAGTTCCCTTGGGGTACCAAAGCCTCCAAACGGATTGCTGTCTCTGGTGTTTCGTGGTTAAATTTCGGAATTGCCCTCTATTCCATTTTTTATTTTTCCCCCTCTTTTTTTTACTGGACAAACGTGACGCGCATAAACTAATTCTTGTGTGCATTTCTCGCACTGTAGATGAAGCTCGACAAAAAGTGTGTCACGGTAATTCTGCCAAACACAGTTTAATTTTATCACCTATACTTCGCCTAGAAAACGATTATAACCATTTTCGCGAAATCTACTGTGTTCTCGTAATTTTATCAAGTTGCAATTTTTCAGATTGATTGGATTTTAAATTGATTGTAAATAGTGTTTTAAATTGATTCTCTTAATAAAGTTTGAAACTTTCACATATTTGCTTTAAAAATGGGCACTTTCGAATGTCAAGTACTTCCAAAATTCAGACTTTTAAATTTCGCGCTTTTGCAAATTTGAAACTTCGAATTGAAAAAATTTTTAAATTTGACTTAAATTATAGGATATTTTATTCCTCAGTGGTTTCAAATTAGAAAATTAGAAAAATTTAAGTTTTGTTGCTTTCTAAATTCAAGTACGTTATTGCAGAATAAATTTGACTTTTTTCGTACTCCTACTTGTGAAAATCACTTGCCTATGATAAATCTCCTGAGTTCTGCGTAAAAGTATTTACTGCACAGGCGTCGATCGATACAGTCCTGGAAAATGTACAGAACTGTTGGAGGAGGTGCTATTGAGATGTTTTTCCTTTACTGCGACAGAAAAATACAGACATGACATGCCATTTTATATCAATAACTGTAGTCATAGAAAATAAATTTTAAAAAAAAAACAAAGAAAGGTCTAGAAAAAATAGTTTATATTTATTTATGAATTTACTATTTTTAGACAGGTCTGCAGACACATTTGTAGACTCTTTAAGTAATTTTGTTTGAGAAGGCAGGCATGGCTCAGATGGTAAAGTGCTTGGGTTTATCAAGCACTGACGAGCAAAATTGTTGCCGAGTGTTTGAATTTCAAACTGGAAAAACTTTTTTTGTTCATTTCCATGGATGTTTTAATGCTTCTCGTATTAAAACAAGGATTATTTCAGAAAAATTTATTTAATCTCACGAGCTTTGGCAGTAAGTACAAATTAAATATGAACGATTTTATTTTCTCCAAATGGATATTTTAAATTTTAAAACAGAGGGGTCCAATGGAATGCAATTGATCTTGAATTATATGTAGAAAACACGCCACGCGATTCAGTCTTTTCTTCCAAACAACATATCCTGTCTCGTCGGTGGGCTTGAGGGATAACCGGCTCTCTTGCGACTTGAGATTTTCTTTTATTATTTTTCACACGAGTAGCGCGTATCGCGAGACTTGAGTTGAGAGTCAAGACAAGGTAATCCGGTGATTCTGTGCAGGTTGTCAGGTCAGATCGACGATAATCGAATCGGTGACTGATCCTCTAACCCTGAAAGTATCGCTCCTACGTACAACATTTTACGTTGTATTCAGGGATATCCATAGGTCCGGAAAGTTACCTAAGATTATCCTTCCATATTTTTTCGAAAATGTTCGATTTTAAGGAACTTCAAAATCAAAAGCGATTACTAATATCATAATTTGATCTTTGCTTTATAAAGTTCATACGGTTAAATGTTCAAAAAATGTTTAAAAGGCAATAAATTTAATTGTTGAAAAAAATATGTATTTTTACCTTCTTAGGCAACCCGGTATCCTAAGACGGTTACCTTTTAAAAACCATAAAAAATGATGTTATTGAACACTTGTCATTAATAAATTTTATTCGTAGCGTATTGTTTAAACATATTATGTACATTTATGACAGCTTATTTATGTAAAATACATTATAAAACTTAAAACAGACGTTAAATAAGGTCAAATTGAAAACAAGCATTAACAAAGATCCAAAACTTAATATTTATAAAAAATTGTAAAATTAAAAATGTTATTCATCGAAGATCGAGAATTTACTGATACAAAGTGAATAAACAACATATTTTTAAAAATTTCTTATTCATGATCAAAAAGCAATAAAGAGGTTAAGAAAGATACTAATTATGAATGTGAAAAAATTTTCAAATAGTGCACGTGAAAATACAAAGTGTAAGCTTTACTTTGAGATATTTTCGAAGTTTCTAGCACATCAGATTCAACTGCTATAAATTCTTTAAAATGGCCAAAAACGCGTTTTTTTGACACTTTGACCTCAAGTTTCTCAAAATCTTAACGTGATAGGCAGTTTTGGAGACCGGATTCGTATTTAGCGCCAAAAAATCTATCGAAAACGCCTAGTCACTTTCCATTCACAAAATTGACGTCACGTGTTATCTATAAAAAAAATAACTTACTCCTTCAAATCATTAGAAGTTATTAAATCACAACTTTTAAAACAGGTAAAAGTTCGTTCTCTAACGCACAAAAATAATTTTTCCTGTATATTTTCGCTAATATACTTCTAATATAGAAAAAAAACTCTTTCAAAGTAACTAAAATTCTGCTGAGCATGTATCTTCATTCATAAGTGATGAATATAATGTTTTCATACAAAAATATTAAGGGTGGCCCGTCTCAAGAGGTAGCCCGTCTTAAGCAACTTTCTCTTATTCGTTTTCGTTCGTGGAAAATCGTTTGGAAAAACCAAAAGATTGAGAATTTTTATCTTTTTTACCTTAACGAATGATGGTCTTTTAAAAAGAAGTTACTCTAATCTCTTTATTGAGAATTGATATTTTTACATTCCCATCTTAAACATTCTGCAAATTTTAATAAGATATTGTGCGACACTGAAAAAAATGGTTTAGCTGGATTTCGTCTTCTAAGAAAATATAGCTGTTACCTAAATTTCTAGCTGCGTTGCCTAAATATCTAGCTGTTTTATGTTAGCTAAATTTTGCCATCCAGAAATTATCTAGCTGATTTATCTAGATAATTTCTAGATGGCAAAATTTAACTAAAACAGCTAGATATTTAGGTAACTCAGCTAGAAATTTAGGTAACACAGCTATATTTTCTTAGAAGACGAAATCCAGCTAAACGTCTAGCTGGGATAGCGAAACCATTTTTTCCAGTGAAAATATACCAGTATAAACATAAAATTCAATGTTTTTGAAATGAAAAAAAGCTTTGAAATGAGAAATAATTTCATTTAAATTATTTTTAAATTTTAAACCAATGCTAGATATGGGAACAATAAAGACGTATTGTATTTGCAATTTGCTAATGTATTCATAACCTTAGATCATTGTAATGCTCATGTCGTGCACCAGGAGACGGATCATGCATTGAATAAAGAAAGTACTCAGCTAAAGAATGCTGCTGCACTGAATTTAAAATTAAGATTTGCTCAATATCGATTTTATACTTTTGCTATGATATATAATATGTATTTTCAAAACTTCTTATTGAGTGAATACTAGAAATTTTTATTCAATTGTTTTTAAAGTACAACTTCGGTGTTTCTAAACATTTGAATTTTTTATTTTTTTCTTAGTGTTATCGACACATTCTGATTTGATGTATGACTACATTAAAGTGTGCAGTACACTTTTTTTTCGAATACCAAATTTATTTTCTTACTTTGGTTACGGTTGCCAGACGTCTGCAGTTTATCATGTGACATTTATAACTACATCTGAGGATAAAAAAATGTTATTTGTCTTCCTCATAATCACTGAAGAATGGAGAAAAATCAGAGGCAGAAGCTAAAAATGTCAAGATTCTATTGGTGGGGAGGAAATAAATGAAATTTGGATAAAAGTTTTTGAATTATTTTTCAAAACATTCTGGTTTTTGTTTTTTGAGAGTGAAAGATTAAAATAACTAAAATTCCCCATTTAATATAATGCAGTTTAACGTTTCATGGTAGAAATTAACTACTCAGTTCCTTTATTCGATCAACAGGCCAAGTATAACAAACGGAAGTCTCTGTTTAGAAAACTTTAACATCAACTATTTTACGATGTTAACGAAATGCTGCGAGTTCGCGTCGTCATCGTCTTCTAAGTCTGCGATGAGTCGAATACGTTCTTCCTTTGTGTTCACTGACTTCTAATTGCAAATCAATCATTAATTTGTTAATTTTAAATAAATTGAAAATAAATTAACAAGTGGAAAATGCTTATAAATATCTTTTTGGATACATTTCATTAACATTTTCATATTAGAAAACGAAATTCTAATAACGTTTTATAAATATATATCGAAACCTCAAAATATTTCTTTAAGCCCATTTTTACTATAGAAATACAATAGAAGGAATAGTAACATTCAATAATATTCAATAGAGGGAAAAATAAACATCGAATTGATTTGTCGGAAAATGATCGTTGTTTCAATGACACATAAATAAAACGCATAAACTTTGCAATGAAATATTCTATTCATGATTTAGTTTCTGGATATTTTGTAATTTTTTTTTTTAATTTGAAAGCGAATATTATCGTCATCATATTGAAATAACAGGAGGCAAAAAGAGATGATTAAAGTTACTTGTAGAGTGTTCTTTATCGTCTTATGGATTTGTCCCTGAACACATCGAATCTTAATTTTAAATATCACGAAGGCTCGTAAACATTTTCAAACGTGAATACTGTGAATATAGAACACGGTGCGGATTTCATTTAAAGGTTTACGACCGCTTACACCTGGAACACGTTTATACCCGGTTTTAAAAATTCCTCCTGGCCGCTGCACCGGGAAGTTTAACTCTGAAATGAATTCATTTTTAAACTAATTATGCCCGACGTAGCTAGGTGCCTCGTAAAAGTTCACCGTCTCGGATTCGACGATTTCATTATCACGCGAAGTTGTTTCTTTTTAACGATTTCGACTTTGACTTAATTTATAGCCACTGCAGTTTGATTTATCGGTGCTTCTATAATTAAAAAAATACGATTTTTATAAACAGGTCGTTTTGCAAAAGTATTGTAAAAACAAAAGAGCCCTGTTTCGAGTTCTTTTTAATTTGGAATGTTAAAACTTTAGTGATTCCCAATTGAAATGCTTCCAAAAATGCTTCCAAACACGATCAAATTTCGAGTGCTTTCAAATTTTAAATGATCAAATCTTGATGGTTTCTTTGTATCACTTTTTTAATTTCTTGCAAAACATGATTTTTGAGTATTTAAAAATTTTTATTCGTATCCGTAAATCATGGGATTAAATCAAAATGTAAATAAGAAATAATTTGGAGAAGATGAGTGAATTGAAAAATGTGCATGTGCATAATTTTGTAAGGACCTGGTGCAGATATTGCAAGTTGTGAAGCCGATCGAGATCTTCGATTGGATTCCAAGAATTCTATTTATAACACCGGTACCACCTGATGAATGGGTATCTCCTGCTGGCCTACGTTTGCAGGGTAGAAAACAGGTTCCTCGATATGGCTTTTACGAGGTTCAGTTAATCACGTATGCACGAAAGTCCTCTTCGTCTGGTTCGTCCGCATTTCTCAGGAGCACCGACTTCTTTTCCTCTTCTTGCTCTTTTAAACTTGCTCGAGATATCGTTCGCGGTTTCTGGACTGCTCCATAGAACGATTTCTTTTCAGCGGAAAACCTACCTCGCGATTAGAAATTGATGCGAAAGCAAAGCTACTTCTATGTATTTGATTGCAGCATTCGACAGCGAACTTATTTACCAATCTTTTCCTTTCATCAAATTCAAGATATCTCTCTTTCCTTTTTTTTCCTTATCTTAGAATTAAAGTGGGAAAATTGAAAGAAATCGATTTTATAAAAATTCTTTGCATGCCTTTTATGTATTATAATGATTTTTTAATGTAGAAGACTTTAAATTTAAGTTTAATATAATTCAATTCAAAAGAAAAATCTTTATTCCTTATTTTCTGTAAGTTCGGTTGAAGGAAACAGTCGAGAATTCTTCCGTAAAATAAAATTATACATCTACGTAAAACAGTGGAATGTCGATTTTTTTTCATGTATAAGAGAACTGTAATTGATACAAAAACAAAGATAACAAAGGATGCACACCAAGTTGACGGAAATAGTCAAACAATACGAGAAAAACGCATGGCATTTGGGATTTTGCGAACACAAAGCACGATCTCATTCCCTGAACGATGTTTTCATGCGTTCACTATTCACTTACACTGTGAACTCATAATGCAAACAACAATTTCATTTTTGTAAAATGTTATTTTTTATTAAAAATTAAAATGATTCACACTTAGTAGGTAATACGCAAAATTAAAAGACGATATAAGTGCAATTCAAATAAGTTAAAAGGGTTAAGTCACTTACAAAATAAAAAAATGCTCTTATTATAAATATATAACAAATTTGAATGTTTAAATAAATAAATAAAATATATTACATGTTTATTATTAACGTAAGATTCTTTTAATTCAATTAATTGTCTTTCAAAGGTTGAAACTTGAATTTTAACGAATATATTATTTTTCTGTTTCAGGTGAGTACTCTTTTTGATTCGTTGGTCAATCCATACACTTTTGTGAGTATTTTGATTGTTACTATTATGATTATGATTGATTACGTAGTTAATATTGTCGCCTTATCGTATAGCAGACATGCGTAGTTTAGATATGAAGAAGGAAATTATTATCTCTACCACTTTCAGTTTCGCATTATCTGTTGTTTTAAACCTAATCACTCACTGTGGGTCTGAAAGACCCCAACACCAACTTTAACCTAAAAAAAAACGTTAAGAAAACTTTCAGGCAAAAATATTCCAATTTTGTCTAAGAATTTTTTTCAAGTCGAAATTTTGCATAGAATCAGTGTCACAACGTTTCAAAATTGACTGGGATTTTTTGGACACCATGTGAGAAATGTGTGATTTTTCAAAGGTGAGTAATTAGGGTTAATGGCAATTACTAGCATTACAGTAACAGCAATACTTTGATATTTTATTTAGTATTTATATTTTACTTCTTGGACTAGAGTTACTATTAAATTCGATGGTGAATATCCCTTTTTTTCATTTCTTTTTTTCAACATCTCTCAAGTCTCATCGATACTTTTTTACAAAATATTTCGTATTCATTATTCTTCTATTTCGCTAGTTTTGGAAATAAATATTTGTTGTTGTTTCCTTCAAAAATATTTATCTTACCCTGTTATGTCGAGCGTAATCAGAGAAGTCATTGATCTAACTCTCATGCGAGTTATTTTCATCCAAACCAAATATCACGAAGAAGTTAAAAGCAAATTTTGGCAACAGTTTATCGAAGTTTACGCTCGCCGTATGTTCGTTTCGTTCGTGAACGTGAGAAATTATATAAAATCGACACTATTATATGAAACTTAAAAAGTGCTCGGAACTTTATTTATTATTTTTGTAATTTTTTATTTATTTATAGAAGCTATACAGATTGAGTTATTTATTTAGTAAACTTGGGTTTAAAAGAAATAAATTCAATTTCTAAAATTAAATATAACATTTTCCGTGGAAGTTCATGATTTTCGTAACATAACCATTCAAAATTTGATGACGTTTCAAGAACGTGGAAGGAAACGACCCTTTCACGTCATTAGGTCATTAGGATTATGTATAGTAGGAACTTAAAATCCCGGTATACGTTTCGTGTCAACTTATTGATGCTGCTTTTGTGTCTTCGGATGAGAATATTGAGAATCACAAATTGTGTTTACATAATCACTATTTTTATAATAAGATATGAGTGGCATTGCAGTGGAAGTATATTTTTCGAGTCGTCAAAGGTAATGATACAAAATTTCACTCTTTTTATTGAAATAGCACTCATTCTATCGTTAATTAATAAGTTCATTAATTTGGAAATTCTGCTTCCAGAATTTTAAGTATCTTTTTCGTTTTCATTTTTATTTATACTAATTGCATTTCTTGAATTGATAAAGAGACATATGAACAGAAAATGAGAATAAATACTCAAGAATCAAGATCATCCACCTTAATAATTTTTGACACTCTCAGAAGTCGTCCTCGGTTGATTTTCAAATTCCTTTTAACGATAAAACCATATCAAAAATTACACTTGTTCTATCCTTCAAGGGTAAGAACGATGAAGATGTAACAATATGTGTATACAATGAAGATTGCGTACAAACATAGTTAAATAGTAGGGTCAAGTAAAGTCTTTCAGCATCAACTTGTTTTTGTTTTCCCTTGGCTTAATAACTCGTTAATTATCATGTTTACAGAAAGGATACGTGATTTTATTGTTACTAAAGATTTTCTTCTTTTTGAGACTTTTCCATTTCTTTTCCCATAAAAAATGACATTTGTTAAATCATAAACTCAGAAAAGTATTGTATATATTTTATAAAAAAAGATTACTGAATTCATTAAGAAGTATAGCAGTTTTAAAAATGTAAAGAGTTAGTCGATTACAAAAAGTTAATGTATGTAAGTTGGCATTGTTTTATCAGCAAGATATGCTAGTGTCGGAAAATTTCCAGAGATTAATCTTATGAAAGAGCAGAATTTATTGAATACTATAATTCTTGAGCTTCTCTTTTCACTCATTTAATTAATTAATTGATTTCAAAACATGATAGAAATTGAAACTAATTAATTTTGAAAGGAGTCTCCTTTTTCTTCTTATCTTTCTATTCAGAGTATTTTATTTCTATTTGTACAGTGAAAAGGACTAGTTATTATCAAATAGACTTTCTCAGCTACAAATGCAAGATTGCAAACGTGTAATTTAGCAAATTACAGTGAGAAATGCTTGCAGTCTTCGAAAGCTTCTTTTATTAATGCAATTTAAAAAATGGTAATACAAATAATTAAGAAACAAAAACCGATAATTAAATAATGGTAAAAGAAAAACAATTAAAAATGAGTTTATGGTTTTCACATTCAAATTTAGTTGTCTGAAAATGCTGCTTATTTCAGAGTTCAATGACCAAAGTTTAAATCTAAAAGCAAACTTTCTGGAAAGATTTCTACGTGCACAAGTCAAGAAATCATAAAACGAATTCCAGATATTCGGGTGAAAAAATTTATTGCATAAACTATCTTACCAATTCGAAAATATACAGTGACTATATTCGTCAGAGACATGTTTATTCTAGCATGCTGTAAAACAGATTAAAAGTTCGAAATCCTTTTATTTTTACACTGATATAAGAAAAACTTGTATCAAGATTTATTTTTAAGACCGCAAAACAATTTTTTTATGAAAATTTGTAAATATGTGGAGGGAAGATAAAATTCTAGTGTTTGTCAATTGGATTTCAATTTGCTATTTTATACCCATACGAAATGCACTGATTACAGTGCTGATTTCTTCTATTTCTATTTCTTATAATATAGTATTGATAATTATTAACTGCTTATATAATTTTAATTTTACATTTGATTTAGAAATTAAAACTCATGATGTAATTTTTTAATGACTATTGTATAAATATATCGCTGTTTGAGTTCTAAAATTTAGAGCATGCGAAGCTTATGTTCGGTACATCTGCGTAAAATGTGCATGCAAAAAAAACAGACGATGAGCGATAACAGTAAGAAACCTTGACCCGAATAATCACACCGAGTTACGTAGGTTTGTCATAATTGTACCTGATGAAGATCAAATATTTTTCCCGACTCTTTGTTATATCTTAACGAATGGAAACCGGGAAAGTTAGAGTGATTTCTTATGTGTTTTGATATTGATAGCGCTCCATTTTCTTTCCTTTCTTTCCTCAAAAAGTTAGACATTGACTAATTTCGAATCTCAATGCTTGTGACGTTTTATAAAATGTCTATTTTTCTATTTTGTTGCTTGCAAATTTGAAAATTGTTAGGTTGAATCCTTCGAAACTTTCGAACTTCTAAATTATAATTATTTTTTATTTCGCGCGTAAAAACTTGATACATTTATTCTTCCTATTTGAGAATCAATAGAGTTGAGTTACTTTATTTATTCCGGGTAAAAAAATATGCGTAAACTGAATTTAATCATCTAGAGTGATGAGAACTCGTAATTGTTAGAAAAGTATCAGGTAACTGGAGGAAAGAAAATGAAAAAGCTCTCCGCAGCGTAATTGGCAATTTTACAAGGGTGCAGATCCGACAAATCTGTTTTACAAAGTAATCATTCTCTGGTCACAGCTGTTGTACAATAAACACGTCGCAACTTGCACATGGATGAGGAAAGCTGCTGGAACAAGTGAGCACTCCTCTCATCAGGAGCATATTAGAAACTTCCAAGCAAAATTGGCAGGTACATAGTACCATCGATGATATTACTAAAGTTACTCCCTGCTAATTTCGAGTCATTAGTTAAAGCTACTTTATTAAACAAAATTCATCAGAATATTTATGGTAAAATCGAGAAAGAACCTTTGATAAAATATATACCTTTTAAACGATCGAATCAGTGAACATACCGATTCAGTAAACCAAACTTGGATGCTGATTGCTGAATCGTAGAATATTTAAAATATGAACATGGTATATTGATGAAAAAGTTTACATGAAAATTTGTATTATAAGCAAAAATATTACTTGAACGTTCAATTTTTTGACATTTTTATATTTTTGATTAGAAATTTTAAATTTAATTTTCTGCTTCAATGCTAGATTGCAGTCTTACCACTCCAGTTGATTCGATAAACAAGTATTAGTTTCACCACCTGCTCGCACATGTGGAGTTACGTAATGGATTTTTATAGTCTAGCTGATGCATTTCAGATTTGTTTAGAGTCATAAATACGTTCTTATGAAGTGCCAAATTCTACGAAGATGCCTGACGACAGATTAAAATTGAATCTTCATCAGTCATTACTCAAAACAAACAAAAGTAATTTTAATTTTACTTATTTGTTTTAACAATCTCCATCTTCAACGACCTTTATTTATCGGAGATTTATATCCTTCTGAATCATCAGACTTTTCAAACAGAAATAACTTTTTATACATTTTAATTTACGCAAGTATTTGTAGACAATCTTATTATATTTACTATGGGTAACTGTGACCTTTACACGGGTTATTGTATTTTAATTATTCGCGCCGTCGTTGAGGGACACCACCTCTTAAATTTACGAATCTTAAACTTGAACGAGACAAAGGATTTCAGTTTGTACTTGACCGTTAATGAATGAACATCTTTGAATTTGATACTGAGCACGAGTTTAGTTGATTCCGCTCGCCAGCCCCCTTTGTAGATGCTACATATTTATATCTTTTCAAACTTTAACAATTATATTTAATTTTTATTCTTTACTTAGAAGGAAAACAAAAATTAAATTAGTGAAATATCTTCTTATTTTCTTGCTTAAAATTCTTTTGTTGCAGTATATGTACATAGAATTTTCTGAATGATGTAATTTTAAATTGTAAAGATATAATTAAGACGGATTTGTTTGACAATGATGCTGTTTCAAAGAGGAGAATAAACGACGGAAAAGTTCTTTCGCTCTTATCTCTCGGAAAATAATTTACACCGGGTTTTGCTTTCAATTGCCGACACTCGTTAGTGAATTACATGTGCAAGCGAATATAAGAACCGTTGAAACATTCCCAATTACTGCTAACAAAGTGTGCTCAATTGAAAAACAAAAAAAAAGTCATTCCGCTTGTTTCAGAATGTACATTGTAAAATTTAAATTATTCTTTAAAAATAATATAAAAAATTTATAAAATAAAACAAGAAATAATCAAAAAGTTAATCAAGTATAATTTGAATGAACAATGGAAAGAGAATGTATGCTATTAAATTAAATTTACAAATATATAGAAAATTATAAGTTATAAGTTATATATTAACATCTTTAAGGATTGTTTTTAGGAGTTGAAGAGTGAATGAACTCATTCACGTGTTTTTTCCTTCCTGAGAAGTAGCATAACTATTGGTAAATAAGATTCTTGAAGTAGATTTCATACAAAAATAAACAGTTATCATCATATTGTGCAATTTTCTAAGATAAATTCTCCAAGATATGGATATATCTTCGATGTTAGTCATTGACGAAAAAAGGGCTGACATGTGCATTGATATCTTGATCAATTTAACTTTTATCGCAACTCGTGATTGGCAAGAACATAAAACTGACAAGTATAATAATAAATCTACTTGAAAGCACCAAGTTTCGTAATTATTAACTATTTGAATTAATTTATTATTCCTTCTTTCAAATTTGTGTTTTGCTTCAAATTATTTTTCAATCTTTTTAAACTCTAGTTTTGCAAAAATTAAATATTCGACTTGTTACGGAACGATTTGCAGTGCCGTAAATAACATTAAAGAATTAATAAAATTAAATAATATTAATAAATCCCAATCCTTCGAGCGGCAAAAAGATTGAGGTTGTGGGACTTGCCCTGGCTAAAGGGCTGAAACCTACTTGTAGGTAGTTATTAAATGGAAATGGAATTGGAATAGAGGGAAAACAAAGATCAATCAGATTCATAAAATTCTATTTTATTACACTTATTACGTTGCAGATCAGAGGTTGTAAATTGGCATAGCAACAAAAGCTGGTATATTATGGACAGACGTACAAAACGGATATAAATTGTAATAGGTTAAAATGAATTTAAAAGGTTCAAACAAATATAAGGCGGCAGGAAAATCCGCCCTTCCAGCGACAACACAACTGAAGGTAAATTAAACAATTAACCGGAAAACGCGTTTTCAGCTCGTAGAGACAGTAACCTTAAGTGTAGGCAAATCCTCAAACGTCCCGTAAGGTTCCCATAAAACTCTTCTCGAGAATTTCAAACAAGATTAAATCGGAATCTAAATAGCGATGGCAAATTGTAAAGTAATAAAATATAAAATGACAAAGTAGGAGACTGTATGATAAATAATTGAAAAGAATATACATACACTGAACATACGTTCTTAACATACATACAAAATTAGAATAAAATAATGTAAATAATTAGGATAAAATTATTATAGAAAAATAAGCGTAGAAGAAATTCCTTATAACTTTCTGCATCTCTGGACCTGATTATTTAAGAAGGTCATGTGAGCTTGAGACATCTCGGGACGTCATAGACTTCAAACACAATTTTAATTTGAAGCGTGTAAATTTCGAAACTCTTGAAATTTAGTTATTTCCAAAATTAAAATATTCCAGTTTATTGAGAGCATTCCAGTTTTTGCCGGTATTGAAGTTGGAATTCCAAATATCGAAACGATTCTGGCAAACATGGAATTGAATTAAACTCGAAATTAAATTATTTAATCAGAACATTTCACTGGACACAAGGTTCCAGGCCATTGCGTAAAAGCGTTAAAGTATGACCGTTTTATTAGTTTCGGACTGGTTTCTATCCCATATCGACTTTCTCTATGGATTGTACGCGAGCAAAGATACCTTTATAATTATATAGTTGTACATGTCGGTAAGATATTTCTTTGAAATCGAGCTGTAATCGCATCCACCACAAAATACTTGTCTGGAATACATAACATCATTTCTAGACATCTGAACAACTATAATTTTATCCTATGGATAATTTTATCCATAGACGAAAGCTCGTGAATTTATTTTCAGATTGCAAGAAAATAACATACGTCTCTGGAAATTTAAATATAGCAAAATAAATACTATTTTGAATTTTATGATCAGCTTACATTGAAATCAATTTAAAGTCTTTAAATAACTGAGAACAAACATCAACTTATTAACGAATTTTTGAAATTCCTAACTAATCACATATTTTTTTCTCGGAAGTTAAGAACGTTAGGAATTCTCGTCATATATATAAACAGTGTTGAAAAGTGAATAACAATACCCAGAAGCCTCGTAATTAATTTTCGATTTGAACCAGAAAATTTATCTTATTTATGTGTACAAAATTCTTTGTACTTTGATTCACATTTTAAATTTAGAATTCAATCAAAAATACTGTCCAATCAAACTTATCTTTTAATTTTGATTTTATAGCATTTCAAGTTTAGAGTCTCTTTACGATACAAATTCCAGATGAAAAATTGTATCGTAATTTATTCTGCTACCTTTTCAGTCGACTTACATTTTTTTCTCAGATTTGCTGTAAATTCTCCTCAATCATGAGACTATGTGACATTGAGATAAAGCCAGCTGAGTACAGAAGCTGGTTATTCTTTATTTCATTTTGTTTCACTGCCACGTGAAATTTGAAGTTCACACTCCGATTCAACGGGCGTATAAATAACCGCAAAATGAGAAAAACATTCTCACGCCAACGCGTGAGAATTGCTCTCGTAATGGCATGTAGTGGAGGGACAAAATCGAGCAGAAATCATCCGATGAGAATTATTACACCGACTCTTATTGTGCGGAATAAAATTAAATAACTCGAAAGCTCTTTTTAATTTAGAAATTAAAAATACCATATTATTTTTTTTTGAATATTGTAAAGCTGACTTTGGATTTATTGAAATTTGATGCCTTCGGATTTTTAATGCTTAAAATTGAAATTTGAAATTAAGAATACATTGAAATTGAGATTTTTTCTAAAAGTGCTTATCTTGATCAAAAGATTTCGTCAGCACACCCGGGAATGACATTTGTTTAAATGTTACTTTTTATCAGTTGAAAATTTTTATCAGATGAAAAACAATTTAAAAACATAGCGATGTTGCAATGCCGGAACTTAATTAGTCAATTTGTTGAAGAGCTGCAGAAAGTTTACTTAGGACAAATAACATAAATCGATCTACCTACACTTAAGGATATGGGTTTTTTCCGCAGGGAACATAAATTTAGAATTTTATAAATTATTTGGCACAATACTTCGAAAATTATAGGCCTTCATATTTCAATGTTAAAATTACATTTGATCTTGGTGATTTGTTCAAAACTTATGTCTTTTCAATTTACTCCTCAATGGTATACATTTCATTCTTTCTTTCTTATTTTTTCTTATTTTTAGAAAAAAGGGAGAAAGCAATGAAAAGACGGTTAATGTCAGACTTGGCGCCGCAATTAATTACTCGGCGCATTTCTCTTGGTGCAAGTGACGTATAAACATGCATTCTTAGTTTTTTTTTTCGCGTTTATTTTGCGAGACTTTTCGTCCTTTCTCCCCGGAAGTTGACGTTTGTTCATCCGCGTACGATCGCTCGACTGTTTCCACTTAAATCGAGTTGGACTGGTATATACAGATTGAGTTAGATCCCAAACGAGTGGATGGGTAAACGTCGAGACGAGTACTCAACGAACAGGTTTAGTTTACTATATCACACAGGTGCATTGTGACTTCTGCTTCAATTGCAAAAGATAGGTTTCAACTCCCTCCGATGCAAAATTATTCCAAGAAGTTCATTATTTATTCACTTTCGTATGTATTCGAGTAATGGGATTCAGATTTCACTGTGCAAGCTTCTAGGCTTTCCGGAAATTCGAAAATTAAAATCAAATATAGCCTTTAAAGAATTTCAAATTATCACTAAAACTTTTTACACAAAGTTGTCTTTCGAGAAAACGTAAAAAAAATTTCTGGTGCTCTAAAATATTGTTACATGATTTTAAATATATAAATTAGATTAGATACATAAATACATAAATTCCTTTTTATGTTCATACAACATTCCTGAAATGTAAAAAATCCAAATGTTTATCTTTAAAGTTCCTGTTATTTTTTCGAATACGAAAAAGCAGACAACAGCATTATTTACATAGAATCTTGTGCATATTTCTAGATTTTTTTTTTCATTTTTTTCAAATAAAATTGTGACTTCTGCTTCAATTGCAAAAGATAGGTTTCAACTCCCTCCGATGCAAAATTATTCCAAGAAGTTCATTATTTATTCACTTTCGTATGTATTCGAGTAATGGGATTCAGATTTCACTGTGCAAGCTTCTAGGCTTTCCGGAAATTCGAAAATTAAAATCAAATATAGCCTTTAAAGAATTTCAAATTATCACTAAAACTTTTTACACAAAGTTGTCTTTCGAGAAAACGTAAAAAAAATTTCTGGTGCTCTAAAATATTGTTACATGATTTTAAATACATAAATTAGATTAGATACATAAATACATAAATTCCTTTTTATGTTCATACAACATTCCTGAAATGTAAAAATCCAAATGTTTATCTTTAAAGTTCCTGTTATTTTTTCGTATACGAAAAAGCAGACAACAGCATTATTTACATAGAATCTGGTGCATATTTCCAAATTTTTATTTTTTCATTTTTTTCAAATAAAATATCCATATTCTCTCTACCATTGAACGACCTACATTCAACGAAGCGTCCAGTGCAAAAACGGCCCCGGCGAGATTCAGCCAGGCAATTATGTTGCAGCCACTGCCTCGTTTGTATTCTACTTTTATTTTCTTCGCTATTTTTCGTACATACTTTTATTGTTTTCCCCCTCACTCTCGGCCTTTTCTGTGTCATTATTGTCCCCCTAGTGATAAGTTTTAGTTGAAAAGCAGAGAAAAAATGAGGGGAAAAAAACTAAATGTCGATATGATGTTTTTTAACGAGAGACGTACGTGATAAAGTGGTGGAAACAATTTGTCAATTTGTACGCGACCAATTAGAGAATTTGCCGAGACGAAAATATGGAGGCTCTTAATTCAATTCCGCCAATTAACCCACCTTGCAGTGAATATTCGTCGTATCCTGTCGTCTTCGACAAAGATCGTTCAAGGTGTCGATTTTTCAATTATTTACTTTTTAGAAACCGAATAAATTATTTAAAAATCTGTCAATAAAATATTTTTTGGAACACGGAAAATTCCCGACACTTAAAAATTCTCGAAAGAAAATTGTCAAATATTATAAAATCAGCGACGCTGTAAAATTCCCAACTTCGGAGAATTCGTGAAAAAAATTACAAATTGTTTTAATAAATAAAAAATTAAATAATTTAAATTAAATTATTATTCAAATTATTTATCTATTTATTTATTAAAACAATTTTTAATTCTTTGTGAGGAATTTTCCAATGTCGTGAATTTTACAGCGTCGGTGATTTTACAATATTGGCAATTTTCTGTCGGGAATTTTCCAGTGTCCAGAATTTTCTACAGTCGGGAACTTTATGTTGGCGATTTTATCATGTCGGGAATTTTATGTTTCGTCAATTTTGTAGCGTCGGCAATTTTCTTTTTCGGGATTTTTTAGTCCCTATTTTTCATTGGCAGAAATTTGGGTGACTGTGAAATATTATTTAATTGCTGAAATCAACATTATCATAATTATTTATTTTAAATGCTAATATTGAGCATAATATTATCTGCTATAATATTGCTATAATATTAGCACAAAAAGCGAAAGCAAAAAGATCATTATTTATTAGCAGATTACATTTGATTCTTGCCAATTTTAAAATTATCTAAATAATTGAATTTAATTTAAGAAGGTGATTTAAAACATGATAAAAATGACGAGTCGGTATTGCAATCTTAATCAAAGAAAGTGGTGGGAGAAGGGCCCAGACGCAGATTCCAGGAGGGATTATAAGAAAGCCTTGCTCGTCAAGGTTTGTTCGCAGATCTTGATTTAAAGCTGGTTATTTATCGGTCAAGTGTGATTTTCCTTATTAAATTATCCTATCATCCAATAAACATAAATATGAAGAGTATTTATTTCAAAAATCATAAATTTAACTCGGTCGTTCAAAATAATTTAAATTAGTCACGATGACAATTTATTAAGGTCAAAAAACCGTGCTTGTAAAGTTCATTAATTTGAACTTTGAAGGTTTCGAATATCGGGAATTTTGTCTCAATTAAATTCACGATATTTTAAAATAGTATAAATTATACAAAAATTTTACTGTTGGTAAAATACGAGAAGTTTTTCCTTCGTATTTTTGTAAAAACAGGCTTTGCGTGAGTCATTAATAAAAGAATGAGAAAACAGTTCTTTATGTGTTATCGTTAAAGGGGAGTTATTGTTTGTGCGTATTATCTTTGAATGTACTTGTTGAATATCTATTTTAATGAATCATCGACTATAGGTGTAGACTGACCAATGCAGTACATTGTTGATAATTTTGTGCAATAATAATATATTCATTTTGTGCCGATATGATGTAGCTTGGCACTTCAAGTTCTTTGAATGGACTATATTTGCGGTCTGGCAGACATTGTGTGGTTTACCGATGTCACTTTCGGTATTCGGATGAGTATCCTACTAAATAATAATAATAGACTGATGAAAATTACAAGGCGTGAATTTAAAGGAACGAAAAATGCCCTTTGAATTTAATGAAAAGCATTTATTCTGGAACTGTAAATCACTTTTATAATACACTTTTAATCTTTGATTTGAAATTTTGAAGCAATATTTTTGGTTTAAGATTTTCGAGCAGTGTAAAATTATTTTTAAAAAAATTTTGTTATATGTTTTGCAACGGAATTGTAGCTTTTTGGAGTAATGTAAAAAATGTTGGGAGTTTTTGGAAGTGATATGTTTGTTTATCAAATGAACACCATCAGTTTTTATAAAATATTTTTGGAGCACAGTCTAATCATTGTTTTCATTTGAAATGTTCTTTTGTAGTAAAAAATAGAGTAAAATAAAATAATTAAAAAATAGAGTAAAATAATTTCTTGAGAAGTCTACGTTAGGACAAGAGAAACTTAGAAATGTTTGTGACTAAAATGTGTCTTCAATTAAGTATTCTGAGAAAGTGTATAATATTCAAATTGCTGATCTCTAAACTAAAGAATCATTCAATTCTCAGCTTTCAATGATAATTAAATTTGACATCCTTTTCACTATTATTGTCAATTTAACCTTTGAAGGTTTAAATAACATCACGTTTAATATGACCATTAATTTCGATGAACCAATTTCAAACCAATTTCTTTCATCATAACATTTGTTTTGAACAATTCTTATAATTTATCTTCAAAATGTGGGCATTGTTAGAAAATCTATACAATTAATTTCAATGAGTCAACGTAAACATAACAATTTCGGATATTCTTCAATTGTCTTTTATTATTGTTTGTAATTTTTTTTTTTACTTTACATTTCACCTTTTTCTGGTGACATTGAAGTGTCAACTGGACCCTGCCAAACTAAGAAATCCCCAATCGAGGTCAGGGTTCGTTCTCCGAAAAAAAATCAACCCCAATCTGGCATAAAAAGAGAAAAACTACCCAGTTGGCAACATTGCTAATATCACTTCGCAGATTCAACGGACCTATAGTGTTTCTTCAAGATGTAACGAGTGGGGGTGCGGCCAGTTATAATACCGGCCGCGTGAAAGAGAGTGAGAGAGACTGTGGCAAAGAGACTGTCGACGGCCTCACTGTATAAATACAAGCGGCCTCGCTGTTGCCTCTTAGTGCTGTATTTCAAGCTCGAAACGAAACGACGGTTAGCCAGACTCGCTGTCCCCAAACGAAAGTCTCAAACGCTTTCGTTCTTTCAACCTCATTCACCTGCACAATCGCAGAAAATCTCTGCCAACCTTAAACTTGAACCGGCGAGACGGTTCGCGGAATTCGGAAAGTGTTTTGCCGTTTCACGTTTTACTAATTCACCGATGTCGCCAGCTCAGTGCATTTCGCATTCGCCGATTCCGAGGTCGATCGGAGGTGAAAACATCGGCGGAAATCGGTGAAAATATCCCTGGATATCGGTGATAATACCCGCGAAAATCGGTGAAAATATCTGCAAAAATCGGTGATAATATCTGCCGGAGAAATTGGTGAAAATATTGAGGCAAAAATCACTGAAAATCGACAAAAGTATCATCGAAAATTGGTTCTAATTGTGCGAATTTCTTTTTTACATTGTTACTGGATTGAAGTGGATTAGCTGAAGTGCATGCACGCGCATTGTGCGGGCAGGAATACCTTCAAGCAGGTGGTTGGAAAGGCGCAGCTTAGATAAAAGAAAGCGAGTGTTTATATTTATACTGAGGTGCGTGTGTTGGTGTGACCGAGCGAACGGTCCCTTCTGCTTGCACGTGTGTGTGCATTTTTATATAATATACGTATACGAGTAATTTTATATGTATATGTGCATCTAATGCGTGTACGTATATAATACATGAGTCACGTGTGCGTGTGTTCCTCCCATAAAGTTTCATAACTTGTCTGCTGGTAAACCCAACTCGAGAATATACGAGTTCCTGGGGGAAAAAAAAGTGCCATAGACCAGGAACCAGCTTCCGTTTTCCGGACCTGAGAATTCCAGATTCTTCCAGGGCTACCGGGCTCAACATGAAGTGAAAAGGCGGTCGATCAACACAGCTGAGGCTGCTTTCACCGCTGATTATCACTCCGAGACTATTTTCAAGTTTTAAGGTGTTTTTCTAGCAAAGAATACGTTTTTAGACTTGTCTTTATGTGCAGAATGAGGTTTTGAAGTTTGATGGACTTGAAAGATTATTTTGGGATGTGAAGAGGTTTTTGGAAATAAAATAGTGCAAAAAAGATTGGTCCCCTTTCAAAATCGACTGACAATAGATTATAATTAGAATTTTAGGCTTCAAGATTTCAATTCTGCATAGAAAAAGAAATCAATAAGATATTTTGTAGTGACTCGTAATCGAAGGCTTTTCCAATAAAATTGATTTTTTTTTTTAAAAAGCAGAAAACGTTTCAGGGCTCACAGTAATTTATTTTGACTACCATCTCTTAATTTTCAAATGGAAGAAAATAACAAAAAACTAGAAATTTATTGGTACGCCAAAAAGTGAATAATTGGTCAAAAAGATATTCTGTTTAAAGAAAAATCAAACTTAAAACGTTGTAACAAATGATTGCTATGTCCAAAAATTTAATAAAGAAGACTTGCCTAAAACTTTTACAATGGAGTTTGGATTGCTCCAAAAAATTAATATCTTCTGTGACTCCAAAATATAAAATTGTAAATTTAATATTAGTTAATTACTTGGTATAATTTAGTGATATTTCTTTTTTCATTTTGAAATTTTCAAATTTTATCTAACTGCAAAAAACAAGTTCAAAAACTTCCTTTAAACGTTTGCTTCTTGATTAATGCATATTATTATTTTATTTTAATACAAAATTTTACAGTTTTAAAATTGTGCTTTGAAAAATCTTCGAGACTGAAGAGAATAAAAGTGTGAATGTTCATAAAAATCATTTAAACGAGACTTCAACTTTATTCATTAGGCGACGGTTTGAACGCAAGGACTAAGGCATTGCCCTAGAAATTCAAGCATTTCGACTTGTCCGGGTTCGAATCCCCGTTCCTTTGGATATCCTCGATATTCATTCTACATTACTTTCTTTCGAAATTCTTATTTCTTCAGAATGAGATGGATCCAAAATTCCACAAAGAATAATTAGGGTGTCTACTCACCCTGGAAAACCTAGAATTGTCAGGGCATTTTTTTATACCTGGAAAAACCTGGAAATGTCAGGGAATTTTTTTCAAAGTCAGAGAATTTTTTCGAGCGTACTTAAATTTTTTAAATTGTAACAAAATTAAATAACTATATTTACAAAGACTGGAAAAAATATTATTCAACTCGTAACATTATATACTTATTCCGATTTGAATTGAACGCGGGAGGGGAAAAAACGAATAGTTTTGGAAATAAAAGAACTTGAAGCGAAAAGTAGGAAAATTCTGGAACAAGCACAAAAAGAAGACCTCGCTTCCTTTTTTTCCACAAAAAGTTAACCAGAACAGAATGTATTTAAGAAAATACATAATAAGAAATTTTTTATTGCTATTGTTAATTTTTTATAAATGTTTTTTCGTTCGTAAACGAAGGGAAGTTATTTAATTTGACTGTGTTATTTCACTGCTTTATCACCTGTCATATTTTTCTCTAAATTTAATAAATTTAAATAATTATAATTTAAACATTCTTATGTCGATAACAAATGGGGTTATTCAATTATTATATAATACTTTAATGGAAAGTGGGGGTGTTATAAAATTCCGTATTCCATATTTGAATGGTCAAAAAATGATACCTGAAAAAATTTAGAAATACCTGGAAAAAACCTGGAAAGTCAGGGAATTTTTTTTCAGGATTTGAGTAGACACCTTAAGGAAGATCATTGTACAAAATGAGAAGTCTTTATAATAGTTTGACCATTACATACTTTAACTAAATTTCATGCATAACATTTTTTTGAAGAGAATTAAAATTATAATTACTTCTATTTCGGGAAATATTTTTTTAAAAAGAATACTTATTTATTGACAAACAATGGTTTTCAATGGATTTTCTTATACCTATTTTTCACCATCATCTTAGCTCTGAAATTGTTTTCTGAGAAGCCAATGTTCTTCAAAACTCGGTTAGAAGTCTCTTTAAAATTAAAACCCTATTTTCCTCAGAATAATATGCCACACGAGCCTTAAAATTTAAAAAACCGAAGAAACGCATTCTCGACGAGAATCGACGTGATTTCTTCGAGGAACAGCATCCTCGCAACAACTTTACATTGGAGTTGTATTATGGAAAGCATGATGTACATCAGCGATGACAGCAACGCTTGCCAAAAAGGCGGCAAGTTCGCTTCCACAAATTCAATACCTTCATTGGTTGAAAGTTGTCCATCGATAGATGATGCGAAAAATAAAGAACCTGTTGTCATATTAAGAAACAACAAGGGTCGCAGATACAGTGTCCTTGATGATTTGAAAGCCAGAAGAGACAGCCTCTTTCAAAGAGCAAGAAGAAGTAGCATTTTTGAGGACAAAGAAAATTCCATATCGTCTGAAAAGGATAAAAAACCTAAAGAGAAGGAAAAGGACAAAGAAAAGGAGAAGGAAAAAGGAAAAGAAAAGCGCAGGAGTAGCGATGGTGCGAGACGTGGTTCTGTATTTTATGTCTCCCAGGATCTTCTTGAGGAAAATTGGAATATTGATCTGGAGGATCGAAAGGCGATTGATCAGGAGATCAAGAAGGGAAGAAGGAAGTCTTGGCATCCACTTGCTAAACCTCCCAAGGCCGATCGAAAAAGGAGAAAGGGCACAACGAGTGGTCCATCTGAAGTTGGCAGCACTGAAGGCCTCTACACTGCCAGACAGAAGAGACCATCTTGGTGGAACATCTTCGTGCCTGATTCAGTAGGCAGGTAAAGATCAAAGAACTCCATTTCTTATCGCTTTAAATTTAACTCTTTGAGGTCTGCTGTGAGCATTTACTTGAAACGGAGGCGATTCCTCTTTTTTTTTCAAATTGTACCATTTTTTTAAATAGGGAGATGACGAATTGTTGAATGTGACACAGATTTTATTTGCAAATTTGAAAAACACCGCACTGAGAAAAATAGATAGTGAAAAGGAGGGGAAGTCAATATCTGGATATTGAATTACGGGCAGCTATCTAAGATATTATGGTGTAGTTTCTAGATATTATGATTTAATATAGTGTGCTTATTCCAATTATTAACTAAATACAAATTTTAGTTTACATTTTACAAAATTATATTTCATTCCAGAAAGTATATTAAAATTCACCGAGATTAAAAGTGAAACAGTTAAACATTCTTGTAATGAGGCAAAATAACCAAATTCGGATCAAATGCGAATCACTATTATTTTTGCCATAAGTAAATGTGCCTGAAGTTCTGAACGTTCAAATGAACGAAATTCTTATTTGATTTCATTTTAAACTCAAATTTGTTCTAAAATATTGGTATATTAATAAAGAAACTATTGTAATAATAAAAAAGCTCTTGATTCTTCTTTTTATTTTGTAGCTAAAACAATATTTCAAGATAAATTTTAGTTATGAAAAAAAATGTCGTTCGTTTGAACGTTGAGAACTTCAGATACATTTACAATTGTACACTAAATTTTCGTGCCAAGTTTAGCTTAACAAATAAACTAAACATTTCACAAAAATTTAGTATATAATTTTATTTATTTACGGCAAAAGCAATAATGATTCGCATTTGAACCTCTGAACCGGGTTTGGTTCCTCTGCCTTATGTTTCTTAATAAAAGCTCTGAAGTTTATCACTTCAGACTCAGGCGATTGACAAGTGTCACAAAACTTTAAGTTGGTTGAAAGAAAATTCATTTATCGAAAATACGAAAATTGAGTTAGAAATCTTGTAAAATTGTATTCCCTTTAGTCATTAATATCATATCGAGCGAAATTATGACCTAGTCCTATAAATGCATACATTTTCTTATCATTTAAAGTTTCGTGCATTTTATATTACGAGAAAACCTGTTCTTTAGAATCCAACGAGTCTTTTAATGCCACTTTTGCAGGAAATGCATTTTTCCTTCTAGAAATATGTTACTAGGTTAACTCAATATGTGTACAGAATCTGAATAATTGCTGAAATGCTACATCAGTCTGTATAATTTTATCTTTTGGAGTTCCATTGCTACAATTTATCATAAAACTATTCATTTTCTCCTTCAAATTTTATTAAATTGTAATTGAATAATATTAATAATAAAATTTTTTCCACATCGGATGGTACTGATGGAAACTTATTTTTACATTGACGTGTTCGTTACTTTTCCAAGAGAGACACTATTCCCACGACATGTCGGAATTAATCAATAATAAAATATGTATTATAAATTTTTATGTTTGTAGTGATTGTCGAAACTTAGCCGAATTTTTTTAACGGAACAAAGTTTCTCTTCTTGCAATGAGTAACTCTGTACTTAACACTTTTTAAAAAATAAAAAACCGGTTCCATTATCTGTTTGATGTAAAATTTATCATAATGCTCTAGAAAGTGGTCTTCCAGAAAAATTAAAATATCTATTCAAGTAGATAAATTATTTCGTGGTAAATTAGTCTGTTAAGTTAAATAAAAATTAAATTTTGAAAGGTGTAGACTGGATATTATGCGAATTTTAGATGATTAAGACCTTTTCCTTTTTGATGAAAAGGCCTCAATCATCTAAAATTCAAAAAAATAAATAAAAATTAATTTAGAAATACATGTGTTTCTGCAAGTATTATTAATAATAAATATTATTATTTATATTTATTATTATATATTACATATATAATGATATTATATATTATATATATATTATATATTATATATATATATTATTATATATATATATTATTTATAATAATAAACAAATTTTGAACTCTCGTTAAGTACATTTTAAAAATAGTTAGTGCTTCCGTATTAAGTAATTAACACTAGTAGTTCAGTGTCCTCAGCTGTAACCAGCAACCTAATTTACAAGTGCTAACATTCTATGATAACAGTCATGCACTTTTTCTATGAATCATACTCGTGATTAAATTTCTTTATCAGTTTTCAGTCAATATTTTCTCAGATGTCGACAACATTAATTTATGCTTGCTTATGGCCACAAAATTTTATTGTTCACTATTTTTCCATAAGGCAAATTATCAATTCAAACAATTTTGTATCACTAATTCTATATTTAATTATTAATACTCTAAATATTTCCAATTGAAAAAGAAATAAGAATAAATATATTTTAATAAATAATTTAAATTCTCATAGGAAAACTATTTATAATCTTGGTAATTAATTTTTATATTATTTCGCGTGATTGTAATAAGAAATGCCAAGACGTTTTTCCTGTTGTCAATTATTTAATGTTGCTTTTGTTGACGTAATTTTGTCTTTAATTGAAATTTTTCCTCTGTCTGAGTTTTTCCCAGTGCTTGTTGAATTGACTCACTGAAGTTTGCACTTCTCGAGTGAATCTCTTCGTGGCTATTTATAATCGGTTTGAGATAACTGTAGTTAGTCGAAGAGCCAGTGAAATGTCGACAGCAGGTCAGGACACCGAACTTTACAGGCAACTGAAAACGCGTCAACTTGAAATTAGCGGTATGATTGAACCTCATCTCGCAATAAGACACACGTCACTTTAAACATATTTGCGCTATAAAGCTGACGTTGCAATTATGTACAATTTTTTATCCTGATTAAATGTTGCACTCTTCGTATTTTACAATTTCAATTATTCATGATAGAAAATTAAACCTTCAAGTTACAACATTAAAAATATTTATTGCATCATTATCTTTGCATTCTGCTGAGCATAATTTCATTCGTAATTTGGATTTTCCCAGTGTTTTTGTTTCCAAAATTAATTTGACCTTTACAGTCTTGAAAATTTCCAATTTCAAGAAATGAAAATTATTAAAAAGCGGAGAAAATTTTAATTAGTGCAGAAATGAATATCCGTTTCACTCTTTCACTTAAACTCGAATGAACCTCGTAAGTGTAAAAAGGCCTTAAAAGGTCTTCCTGGAAAGAGGCGAGTTTTTCTAACCGCTTGATGGTCGTAATCATAAACGCACATATCCTCGTCATATCTGGAGGCTCGATATAAAAAAAAAACCATTCTAGGGAATTCCTTGTGAAATAGGAATTCATTGGTCCTCTCTCTTTGACGTAAAACTTGCAGTTAGAATCGCATAAACCGGTTGCATGTCTTAAAATATCTCAGACGATCTTACTACCGGCGTATTTCTCTTTTATTCATAAATAGACGTCAGACGAGGCTTATGGCTGACGCACTTGTCACGGAGTCACGGAAGACGTACTTTTTCGATAAGAATTTTAATCGCTCCCATTACGAAAGACTATTCTTGGCCTGAGAACTTTTCTCTCGTTTATTCTGAAACCTTGACCATATTCAACATTTTAAAACTCATTCAAGAATCGACTTTTTAATGCATACTTAATGTTTAATTTCATTTCTTTAAAATGGTTAATGATAAGTTAATTGAATTTGTCATTAGTATAATTATAATTACACTAATAAGACTTTCATTCAATTAAATTAAAATTTAATTACATGTGTCATAAAGCAAGACTATTTTCCTGTATGAAAATGGAACACCCATCGTGATATGCTATGTGATACGCAAGTAAATGCTTTGCTTCTGTATCAGTAGATAATATATATGACGAACGG
This sequence comes from Euceroptres primus, assembly GCA_037177015.1. Lineage (NCBI taxonomy): Eukaryota > Metazoa > Arthropoda > Insecta > Hymenoptera > Figitidae > Euceroptres > Euceroptres primus. The sequence continues at coordinate 32,758 of JBAGKK010490321.1, forward strand.
TCTCTTTACATATCAGGGAACATGACAGACGTATAATGTATCATTGATATCGATATTATCGACATTGGGCGTAATCAATTATCTAGTATTAATATTTTCTGGGCCTAAGAGGAAATAACGAAACGGACACAGTTGTTCCCAAAACATAGTTTAACAGAATATTCTTGAAAAAAAGTATCCTTTCTATTTTTCAACTATTATTAGAGTATACAAATTATTTCTTCAGTAAACGATTTTTATACATTATTTGTTTTTATAAACAGTATTTGTTTACCGAATTTAATGTATTTCTGAATATTGATTGTTGGGATTATTTTTCCATTCCCAGCAAGTAAGACCTTACAATTTTGCTGGGAGTCTGCTGCTGGTTTCTGGGTCATGAACCTAAATTGAGGAAATCATTTAATGCAGCGTGATGGTTTAATCGACTGGCCTATAGGTGTCATCCATACTACTATGTAAATAAATTCTCTGAAAGAATTCATTAATTGAGTTACATGACCATTTTTTCAATTTAAGTACACATAAAAGTAGATCACTTTCCACTTTTTATTTAAATTCGATTTTCACTGAAAACAAATAAGTGCATTAAAAGAAAATTAAAATTATTTTATTATTTATAAAATACTTAAGTAATTCAAAGTTGGATGAAAAATATAAATGGATCTATCTCTTTTGTTTTCTTAATGGTTTGTGAATTTTATTTGTCTCTATTTCCTTCATAAAATTAATGGCGCCTAAAGGTATTAAAAGTGCGCCTCGGTGACATTTCAAGAGTAGATGGACTAAATATTTTAGAATTAAATTACAAATACAATTGCAAACAAATATTTTCCTTATACAATTTTTATGTACTTTTTTTACTTTTTTTATTTGAAGGTTTTTTTATTGCGGATTATGCTATAAATTAAGGGGAATTCCAACTTGGCAACAGTGTTTTTTGACGTCCCTCTGACAGTTTTATTCTACACGACAATGACATTAGCAGACAAAAACGATATCTGATTTTACAACGCAATTCCGTTGCGAATGCAGTAGGATGCGAGGTGCATACTTAAACATTACTAATCGTACAATTAAACACTCCGCCATTTCGAGTGCAGAGGCATGTTTGGTACGAATGTTACGAGGTGTGCTGATTAGTATGTTTTTCAAACTTCAAAATACTCTAGAAACTAGCGTTTTCTGTTTCATGTGCTAGTCTTATTTTTAAAACAGCTTTTAATAGATTTTTTCTTTAGAAACAAAAATTTGTGGTTGTTCAGGTTAAAAAATCTGCCCGGCCCCCTTCAGGGTCGCGGGCACATTCTCATAGCGCGCTTCGCTCGCTACTGTACTGTAAGTAAATTTTGTAATTTTATGAATGCGAAATTAATTTGCTCAAAGTTACTTCGACTTTGAGGAATACATTCTGATCACGAGACTCGTATTGTGCACTCGAATATATCCTAAAAATGAAAAATGAACGTGTGAAGAAAAAACCTAATATTTATTTTTTAGGTTTGTCAAAAAAAGTAATTCCTTTTCATGTCAAGCACAGTAAATCGAGGGATATTATTTTAATCTGCAGCAATATTATTTTGATCTGAAGTGGATCATTTATTCTATTGTCAGTCTTATTTTTCGATTTCTCATTTTGCTGCAGATTAAAATGCTACCTTGGGATTTTCTGTGTCAGTATGAATATTAGTCGCGGCTTTCTGCGTGCCTTAAATATATGTACTTTGAAATAAATTTCTGATAAGAATGTGCCAGCCTGCGGTGGTCAGATTTTTGCGGTTTCCCGCAAAAACTTGATTTTGTGTATTTTTAAGTTTTTTAAATGCTATAACTTTGTTCATTCTGGTTTGATCAAAAAATGTTAAAAAGATAAAGTTTTTTCAAAGCTATCAAAAACCGACATTAAATCTTCTGGAATTTTGAAAAAGTAATACTCAAAAATTTTGAAAATGCTCTAACTTTTTGAATTTTGGGCGGAACGAAAAATTTCATAAAGATAATTTCCAGAGCTTTTTGAGAATTATCAAGAAGTTTTATTAATGTTACTTTATTTCTTTAAAAAACAGTTTTAAAAACTTTGAAAATGCTTCAAATTTTTGAATTTTAGACGAATTGAAAAATGTTATTAGGATAATTTGTAAAGCTTTTTGAGAATTATCAAGAACCTTTATTAAAATTTCTGAATTCTTAAAAAAATGATTTTCCAAAATTTTGAAAATGCTAGGGGAGCGAGGTGTAATGTGGAGCACATAACAGAAACTCTGCACAGATACCAGAATAAAAGCCATATAGTTGTAATAATACATGGAACATGTAAGAAAGTATCTTAGCTTTGGTTTACGTAAGCGAAAATTAATTTTTAATCGAATGAAACAGATAACTTTTGAGTTTCTAAAAAAAAGTGTACCTGCGTCAAGTTATTTAACTTGGGAGCTAATGTGGCGCACTTCTATTTTCTGTATTTTTGTTAGTTAAAAATGATCTGCGTCCAGGAAAAACTCAGATTTAGGTGAAAATAACTTATGCTTAAGAATATTCAAGTGTTTTGGAGGTAATACCTCTTGTACTTGGAACGATTGAATGCTCTGAAATACACTGGTCTTCCACTTTGTGCACCTCCGATATATGGGTTCCAGAAATTTTTGCCAATGGTGAGAGGGGTTCAAGGGGACGAGAAAGCTGAGCTCGGAGCAAAGCGGAGTTTCTCAAGTACCGTAGCCACAAAGCGGGCAGTATCCTAAGCTGATAATTTCATCAGTTCGCTTCAGTTCGTTTACAATGTTTTGGTTATGCGTTATATATAATAATTAATAAATAATAACTAAATAAAACTTAAAATTAAAGTAAACGTTA
>JBAGKK010490332.1:0-15877 GCA_037177015.1 Euceroptres primus
TTTTTATTCACACGAGCGAAAACACTGTCTCAAGTAAATTATATTTCACTTTCTAATTTTTAATAAAGCACACTGCATGTCACAATTCAATTATATTTATAATATATAAAATTAAAATTATTTTTACGTTTGTATCCGAGAATGATTTCAATTTTGGAAATACAACAATATTATAAGTTCCAAATTTTTTCCTTTTGACTGGGCGAATCGACGATCTATTTGAATTGCCAACAAAATTTTAAATAGATAAAATTTAATTTCTTTTTTACGTTTATATCAGGAAAAGTTTTTGAATTTTGGGAATATAGCAAGATTATAGAACCAAATTTATTCCTTTTGATGAGACGAATCGATTGACCTATTATTAATTGTTAGAAAAAAAAAAAACAATTTTTGTGAGGAAGCAGAGTGGTGTTCATTTCCAGAGTGTTCATGAAATGAACACAATTAATATGCATCCCAACGTGAAAACACCTAACTTGGCAGCGATTTTTTAATTTGTTTTAAGGGTATTTGATACATAATGATGCCACGAATTATCGACCAATTTTTTATTTATATTCAGCGAGTTTATTAAGAGAAAAATGAAAATTTAATGCTGAAATTTAAAGAAATAATAAGGAATATATCAAGGAATCGATGTCTGGTGCGTTTCAATTTTTATTTTGAAAAAAAATTATTTTTGAAATTTTTTTTCGAAATAAAAACTGAAACGCACCAGACATCGATGTCTAAATATGTATATTCTTTATTATTTCCAAATTTCAGCATTATGTTTGCATTTCTCTCAATAAACCCGCTAAATGTAAATAAAAAATCGGTCGATAATTCGTGACGTCATTATGTATCACATACTCTTAATATTATTTCAATAATTGATGACTTTTTAACTTGTTTTATTTATAATTCGAGTCTCAGTGCTGGAAAAATTTTTCCGATTTGCTTCAAGTCTCGCCGATTTACCTTTTACAAATTTAAAAGCAGTAGAAAGATGCTTTGTTTGCAATCATTATTGTAATAGAAAAATTTTTCGAAATTTTGTTTTCAAAAGAAAAAAATCTCCTACAGTCTGAGGAGTTTTATTTTTCTAATTCTCAGTTTTAATATTATTTTAATCAATTTATTTAAATTTGGAAACTTTTGTAATTTATAAATTTATCCAAATTTGGTACAAGTCTTTTGACTCCATTTTTAAAAATTTAATTTAATAATTTATTAATAACTCTAAAAATTGATTTAAATTAATAATCCTGGATGAGTGAAATCGTACAAATTCAAAAAAAAAATAAATAAATAAATCTAGCAAAATAAATCAGATGGGATAAAGTTAAATATATTTGATTTAAGTTATATACTTGAAAATAGGACTTTTTACTTTTTTTACAATCTCAGAAATATTTCACTTGTGTAAGACTGTATTTTAAGAAATGGGAGGGGTTTCAATTTTGAATGAAGAAGAGGACCCTTAGGATTATCAATGACCCCGTCATAAATCGATGCCACTGCACTTAATCCCATTGTCTAATTTAACTTGAAATTTTCAATTTAAGATCTTTGAACATAATATGTTAGACTATGGAATTATAAATATTCATGGAAGTAGAAGATAGGTTCATTTGAATCTATTTAGAGAATTTAAGGAATGGATAGATGGAATAGATGGATACAGAAGAATCTATAGATTTTCGAATACTTTAGATTTAGACTTTTAGACTCATAATTTGAAACGTTTAGAGGTCTAGACATAACGAGTTCTCTAATTTTCAAAGTTTCAAACGTTTAAAGTAAATTAAGTTAATGGACACTAGAATTTTGTTCCATGAGACTCGAGTTAAAAGAAAAGAAAATTATTTGAAATAAAAATAAACGTAAACATTAATTTTTTCAAATGATATTACTTTCACATTTTCTATTTTCTTATTATTTAATTAAATATTAAATATATTATTTAAATAGTAGATCACCTTATAATTTTATTTGCAAACCATGCAGGCTTTTATTTTACACTAAAATAAAATTAAATATATAATAAATTCTTGATGTAAATTAAATTTGAATGCGATTATTTATGTTTAAAATTAAATAATTTTACTAAATGTTAAAAAAATTCACTTTGAATTTTGTACCAAAGTTAAATAATTTAACGGATAATTATATGTTAAGTAAATAAATACTAAATAACTATTTAATAATTATGATAAATTCTTATTTAGTAAATAATTTTCTCTAAACTCCAACAATAAGCAAGTTCATGAATTCGAATCAATTGTGTGGAAATCTAGTTATCTAAGTATTTAGAATTTCAGACTATTTCGACAAGTTTATATTTCAAAATTTTAGTGGTCATGAGCTCTCATGAAACACAAAGGAGATTCAGGTACTACGTGTACCTTATTTGAGATTTCAGAAAATTCCCCATGAGGATGTTTCTAGACTTCGCGTTTCCCAAAGCATTGCCGACGGTCATTTAAATTTAAATTTAAATCTGGGCTTCGCTGGACACCATGCTTATTGACTCTATTTGGAAAATAATTTAATATTAGAACGATTGTAGTAGAATAATATATTAACTTAAAAAGTTTTATGGAAATTAAAATTCTACTTCAATACAATTCGAAAAACCCGCGCCCAAATTTTATTTCCGTTTACCACCATAAAAATACCATGAATTCGATTGGCTCCACTGCCGGACTGTTTCAAGAGTTGAAGGTTGAAGTCGGAGGGCCCAATTGACCATAAACCTCACTTTCCATCACTTTCTAGTCAGGATTCTTCCAGTTCAGACGGGTTACGAACTTCTATCGCATTATGGATACTCCTCTCTCGTGTTGTAATCCATTTTCTGGAAAATTCCATTCGCGAAGACTAACTGAAGTGTATCTCCTTCATCGAAAATTAAAATATAAGTCTGATCTTTTACCAATGTATGGAAACATTTGTTCTTCTTGCAAGACTGAATTTCTATTTTTTATCCGGTCGCTATATGAAGGCAACGAAGATAAGGTGATTTTTCTATTAATATCTATACTTTTCTTCTGCGAAAAATGATATTATTCTGTAAACGAAAAGAAAACTTAAATAAAAATTACAACGAAAAATTCCAAAGCTCATGAATTATTATTTCGAAGTTTGAGATTTAAGAAATCTCCAATTTTTCAAATTCTAACTCTTAAAAGATCCTAATCCTTCCAATTTTATCTTCTGGTAAAAAAAATTCACCATTAAAAATAAACTGGGCCTATAAAAATTGTAACATTGTGATAAATATTCGAGACAAAAATTTCGTCACGGTCCAGCACTCTCCTTCCTACAATTGCACATCTCGTTTCTGTCACAAGAGAAAAAGCAAATAACATTACCGTAACATGTCGCAAGTGTCAATGGGTCATACAAGTTTTTCTCCCCCTTTTTTTCGCTTTGCTCTTGATTAATAATGATGGAGCTAGAAAATAGATGATAGAATCTTATTTATTTCGCGTTACTCCATATTGATTTTTATTTGAATTTTGTTGTTGTTCCAGGTGTGCAATTGGTTCATAAATGCCAGGAGACGCATTTTGCCCGAGATGATTCGTAGGGAAGGTCATGATCCTCTTCAGTACACGATATCACGACGAGGAAAAAAGATGCCTGGAGGAAGTCATCAGCAAGCTTCCAGCCTTAGTCCCAGAGCCGCTCCTGAATGGGATCCACTTGCTGGAATGAGTGCACCAAAACGCAGCAGAGATCATGACTATGAAGATCCCGCGGGTCTCATGTATCGGTCAGTATTAATTTAAAAGAGAAAAATTCGTAAAAATACTAAAATTTCCCTTAGATTTAAGTTTTTGGATTGAAGTCGAGTCAGTGATAATTATGAATCTTTTCCGAGTTCAGAGTTGAGGCCTTTAAATTTAAAATCGACTTACTGAAAAGTTAAAAAAGTTGTAAAAAGTCAAAGATAAAGTTTTCAAAGCTAGAAGCTTTTAATTTCAAGTGTTTTCGGAATTGGATGCTTTGAAAGTTGATTTCCAAGTTGTTAATTGCAATCGTATGTAATACAAATGTTTCAAATTTCAAGAGCTTTTAAATTTGAGTGATTGTGATTTGCAACGACTTGGCAAATTTAATATTGGAGTCGAATGATATTGATAGTTTAAATTAATTTCCAGAAGCGAAGAAGATAGTCCAAACGACTACGAGAGTAGTTCGCACAGTGAAGAGGAACGATCAGCATCGCAATGGTCCAGCGTAATCGTCTATCCGTATTCAGAAACCAAAGTCGAGCAGAATAATCAACCGAGTTACGCTGAAGCGATCGCTCATCCTGCCCGACGAGGGTAAGCAATCAAATTTCATTAAGATAATGCTTAATGTTATTTTCATTGCATAATCTTCCCCAGTTTGATAAATTGAGTAAACAGAATAAACTTTGTTTATTCAATGTTATTTATTTCTTCAAACTAGAAAGTCTCCAGAATGGAGGAAAGAGTTTCTCTGAATTCGATAAATGACAACTGGGAAGGAAAGAGGGTGACTGCAGGTCAGGAAAAACCTAGAGAAACTATGGAAAAGAGATGAGGAAATTTAAATAAGAAAGAATATAAAAAATCCATTCTGGATATAAAAGATTTATTACTGAAGAAATATATAAATTTGGCTAAAATCGGCTAAACGGATAAAATTTTCAGCAACTTAAATAATGTAAATAAGATTTTTTGATTGAAACAAAACATAAGATAAAAATTCAGCAGGATCTAAATTTCCCCAGATTTTTGATTCCCGAAATTTCATTTTACCAAAATCGTAATAGAATGCAAAGTTTCATTGGATGGAGCAAAATAAACAATCTCTTGGGTCTTAGGAAAATTAACTTTTGGTCGAAAAAATAGTGTAGGAAAATTTTGATCCCACCAACAATTATTTTCTACCGGAGAAGCGAAGAAGTAAAGTTTTTGCTTTTCGGTAGAGAGTTTTTATCCGTTTAGCCAAGTTTCATTGGATGGAAAAAATGATTGATCTCTTGGGTCTTAGGAAAATTAAATTTTGGTAGAAAAAAAATCTGGGAAAATCTAGATTCAATCAACAATTTTCTGCCGGAGAAGCAAAAAAATGAAGTTTTTGCTTTTCGATAAAGAATTTTTATCTGTTTAACCAAGTTTTATTCGATTGAAAAAAATAAATAATCTCTTAGGTCTTACATGGTGGCCGCAGGTCAGGGAAAACATGGAAAAAGTCAGGGAATTTTTTTAGTCGGGAAAAATCATGAAAAAGTCAGGGATTTTTGAAGAAAACTTTAAAAAGTCAGGGAATTTCTGCAGGATAAAATTTAAATAAATAAAAATTGACAAAAGTCAATTTTAAATTATTTTTACTAATTTTATGTTCGCTTTACTACTTTATTCTGGATATAAAAGGTGGGTTGCGAAGAAATATAAAAATTCTAATTCTAAACTTAAAACATTAAAGTTCAGAGAAAACGAAAAACTGGTTTGTGAAAAGTCAGAGAGATTATTAGACAATGAAATTTGACTGCCACGGTCTTAGGAAAATTAAATTTTGGTAGAAAAAAAATCTGGGAAAAAGATTCAACCAAGAATTTTCTGCCGAAGAAGCAAAGGAGTGAAGTTTTTGCTTTTCGGTAGAAAATTTTTATCTGTTTAGCCAAGTTTAATTTGTTTGCCGTTTTTTGATAGATGAATATCTGACTCTTGAGGGAATGTAGAAAACGTTTTGCAACCACCCAGAAAGAGTGTAAAAATGGAAATAGTAGTGAAATGGTTATTTTTTGGGTTATTAAGAGATTCTTTTTGATTTTCAGAGATGAGGACCAATCGACGGTGAGCGAGGCCGCATATTGGAGCGCCCCGAGGCAGCATCTCGCAGCTACCCCGGACGTTCAGCAGGAGACCGAGGTCTATAGCACGCACGATTCCTGTAGTCCTCACAGCGACGAAACGCCGCCTCCGACGCCTCCCGAGGAAGACAAGGACAAGTTCAAGTGTCTCTATCTTCTCGTAGAGGCCGCGGTCGCTGTCCGGCAGCAAGAGAAGGAGCGCGAGGGAACCGTGGTTTAACGATCGCGGTTCGATATTCACCTTGGAAGCTTGCACTCGAGGCCTCTCTTTACTCGAGCTGGAGCGACGATTGAATTCCGCCAAATTGTCCCAGCGCATCACTTCGCGTTTTTTTTTTCTTCCGTCAAACTCGTCGCTAAACCACTCGCCGCTCCATCGCTCGCGTGCCGAGGACTCTTTTCTATCTTTAAGACACCGCATCGGCCGAGATGCGAGAGAGCGGAAACAAGTCGCCGTTTTTTTAAATAGTTTTTTTTTCCCACAAAGCAGACAAAAAGTAGAAAAGAAAACGCTGTGTTTCTCGTCGAGTCTCGATCGCAGTTTTCTTTAAGAAAGCTCCGATCGCGATGCGATGTACTGTGATTATTTTACGCTATTATTATTAATTGTTTGTTGTTACGCGCAGTTACTACCCTGACGCGAATTCGCGCGTTTCACCCAGCTCGAGGAAGCGGCGCCAGGAACTTTGCTAGGAACTGCTCGATGTGCCCAGAAGAAAGCCATTTATCTAAATCAACTAGTAGCTACCGTGCAAAAGGTATGCAAACGAACTCTCTCTGAAATTTTTCACTTTATGTACCTCAAGTTCGAATAATAATCATTGTCAAAGACTATTGTGATTCTGATTATAATTATAATTAATTTTACGGCTCTTGAGCGATTACGAAAGTGCCTTTGCGACAGTCAATTATAAAAGGGCCTTAACTTTGAGCGATATCTCGAATCGTTTCTTGTACACGCGGTCCTTTTTTTAGACGCTGAGTTTTTTTTAGGTACAACGAGCATTCTCCTAAATTGACGCGACTTGTTGCGGACTCTCGCAGGTGGTGCGAATCGTTGCCTAGTTTTGTAACGCCAAACTCGAACCCGATGTTTCGGATTAAGTCGCAGTTCGAGTTGATTTTTACTTCTCGTTTTCTTTTTTCTTGGGCTTCCGCCGCAGAGCAATTCTTCCCCCTTTGGTCCAGGGATTCACACATTTACCGTGAAGCATTTACAAGGGCGCAAACCAGAAAACTGTTGTCCATTATATCGCAAAAGATCGTATATCGTAAAATGATCGGTACAAACGCCAAAGACTTACTTAATTATTAATAATCCTCGACCTGGCGTCGACCTTGAATAAGTGTGCGAGAGAGAAAGGCAGAAAGAAAGAAAGAAAGAAAGAAAGGAAAAAAGTCAGAGAAAAAAAAGAGTGTCTGCCTTTTACGTGTGATTGGTCCCGTTTTTTACATTATAATACGCAACGATTGACAAAAATACCAACTGCGCGGAATTTCATTCAGCAACGTTATCGAATGTACAAATTGAAATTTGTTTTAGTGTAGAGATCGGTCTTAGAATTAACTTCGTATTTTGTAAGGTAGAGTTTTCTTTTATGATGATAAAGTACACATGCTCCTGATGGATCCAGTCGCTAATTTTTTTTCTAAGAAATGAAATAAGGAAAGAGATAAAAAAGAAATACCGAGGCTCGTAGCCATGATCTCAAATCGTTGGCATCTTAATTTAAATCACTTCTGCTCAGGAAATTTACCGAATACTGGAGAAATAGATTCGAGCTTCGGTAAACAAAAATTGCGACAAAATCCACAAATAGTCTCGGAACTTCGCAGGAGTCACTATTTTTTAAATGTTTGACGCGAGAAGCTAAATTGTCGTATTTCAAATCAGAGTCGAGAACCGGTGCAAAGAATGTCAAAACTGCGCATTTTCAATTCCGCTTTAAATTTCTTTAAGTCACTTTCATAAAGCTTTTATATAAAAAGAATCTCCTAAAAACAAAATCACTTTAATAAAAATTATTATCCATAAAAACGCAGTTTTTATACAATCCAAAGAAATAAAAAATAGTGCGAAAACTTTCTGGTCTGTTTTATATATCTTAGTGACAAGGGAAATCAGTGATAACAAAAATTGGGAATTCTTTGTATCGGTTCGTGTAGAAAGTAAGGAGGATTCTTATTGAAAAAAGCGATTTTCTTCTCAGGAAGAGATCGCACCCTGTAAATAGAAGAAGAAAAATCGCGATAACTTTGGTTGACAAAGTAGTGAACGCTCGTAAAAAAGTATAATTTTTTTGTGAAAGCAGATATTTTCGTATAGCGAGGCGTCGCTGGTAACATTAGGCTGTTGATTATTGGCGAAGAATTTAAAATAATACTGTTAACTATTGGTAATACCATACCGAGAATAAGAAAGATGATCGTGCTTGCTCTTTATTAGGGTTATTGTACATAAAACGAGGAGAGAGAAGAGAAAGAGCATTCAAATCTCGAAATGTTGAAGTATCTCGATCATCAAAATATCGAGGAGATCAAAGTATTTCGGGAAAAATATCGATATATCGATATGGAAATCGGATTATCGAATTGTATCAGAAAATCTAGATGATGCGCAACGTAATGATTAAATGAAATATAGAGCCCTATAAAAATTAACGTTCCGAGTAATAACGATGTAAAAAATCATGAATTGAGAAAATTCAGTACAAAAATTTTTGGTTGGAGGATCTGAGATCAAGATTTTAGATATTCGTATTCTCTCAGAATTTGGGGAAATTAAATTTTGATAATAAAAAATCTAAGGTTATTAAGATCCAACCAAATTTATTATACATAGAGGTGGGCAGGTTACATTTTACAGTGATGCATTTTACATTTTATAGAACACTCCAAATTCGTACAATACAAAGTGGGGGGTTTTCTACGTATAAGACGTATTTGACGTAATGCAGAAAACTAAAAAAAAAAATAGAAAACAGAAAACCTCGAATGACGCATCATAACCCATCACTATACATTAGGGTGTCCTAAGAAAATTTAATGTTTTCTTTTTTAATGACGCACCCCCTAAACTTGTTCTATTTGGTGAAAAAATAAATGCATATTTTTTTTTTTCTTTTTAAAATAATTTTAAACCATGGTCCGGGGGCCCTAAACTGTCCAAAAATGATTAAAACAATTAATTAATGTTAATTTTCGTAAATATAATAATTATTTGCCAGAGAATACAACTGATGGTACTATGCGATCAGGAAAAAAAATTCGACCCCATTAGACCAAAAATACTATCCCTAAGCGTCAAAAACTACCCTTTATAGAGGTTAAAATAATACCTTTTTTTTACCAATATCATTTTTCTCTAATTACTAATAATATATAACCACGAACTTCGTAGTTATATGTTATTAATAATTGGAGAAAAATGAAATTGGTAAAATAAATATAATATTTTAACCTCTAAAAAGGGTAGTTTTTAACGCTGAGGGGTAGTATTTTTGGTGTAATTGGGTCATATTTTTTTCCCTGAACGTATGGTACCGTCAGTTGTATTCCCTGGCAAACAATTATTTTATTTACGAAAATTAACATTAATCAATTATTTTAATCATTTTGGGACAGTTTAAGGCCTCAGGAGCACGGTTTAAAATTATTGTAAAAGAAAAAGAAAAATATGCATTTATTTTTTCACCAAATAGAACAAGTTTAGGGGGTGCGTTATCAAGAAAAAAAAACTTTGGTTTTTTTAGGACACTCTACTATTCATATATAAATCTATTATTCGATATAAATAAATTATTTGACATATATCGATGTTTGAGATATATATATATAGAGGTACATTTTGATATAAATCGATGTTTCGATATAACTCGATTACAGTCGGACCTCCACCATTTCATAATTTTAGGGGGAGTCATGAAAAGATGGAGGTCGTTCGGAGGGGAAATTGGAAGTTGCGCAGCAGGAATTTGCGCACACACGTGTGCATACATGTGTGGGTGTAAACTATCTGCGTAAACGCCTTCTCGAGAGTAGGGCCAAACGATCAAGACTGGTTGCGAGGAATATGAAATGGTGGAGGGCCGACTGTATTCGTTATAAGTCGGATCTCCACCATTTCATCTTCTACCATTTCAAGTTTCCCGCAACCAGTCTTGATCGTTTAGCTCTACTCTCGAGAAGGCGTTTGCGCAGATAGTATACACCCACATATGTATATGCACAAATGCCTCTGCTGCGCAACTTCCAATTTCCCGTCCGAGCTATCTCCATCTTTTCATGACTCCCCCCGAAATTATGAAATGGAGGAGATCCGACTGTACATCGATGCGTTTCGATATAAATCGATACCTTTCGATGTAACTCGAAACATTTCGATCTAACTCGAAATATTTTGAAATAATCAACCGACCTGAAAATCGAGATACGGAGTTATCTCGATAAATAGTGGGAAATATCGAAAGCTGGAGAAGGAAACCGATTCTTCTTGAAAGCAACCAGTTCTCACTGCCGCATTAAAGTGCGAAGTTTCGTTTTTGTAAAAGCGCCATAGGTTTTGTATATTTTTTTGAGAAGCACGAGGGTCATGAATAAGGCTCTGCAAGTTGTCTGCTTCTTTCCTTTACTTGCTATTGCTCCCTTTTTCTACGAAAAATCGACAAATAGAGATCGGTACTGTGCCACGAATTAGAGTAAGTCGTGCTCGATTGCACTTAGAGTCGCAAACGACGTTAGAGTTCCTATCACCCACACTACCTGGATTTGCAGGAAGATAGAGTATCAATATCAGTAGAGAAGAGACCTTCGCTAAGTAGATCACATTGGGTGCCTTGCTCAGAGATAGAAAAAAAAACTACTTCTCGTAGTCTCTAAACTCTCGACTGCTTCCCGACCCTCGGAAAATGCCTGAATCCACAATAAAATAGTGATTACTGTTACTATTGTAATTGTAATAATTCAGGTTTCAAGCTCAAAAGGGAACCAGTCGTGAGCCTAGGTTTAGGTCTCGAACGATAAACGGGCACGCATTTTTGTCTGTTGTAATAAATTTCTTAGAGTTTTATTATTTTTCTTTTTTTTTTTGAGTTTTTTTTTTGGTGTTACACAAAAATTATTACAAACAACTATTATGAAGAAAGTAATCATGTGAAGTGGTTTAGAATGCGTACTCGTTTCGAGAAAAATTGTTTGTAAGAGAACGTCAGCGCTCTTCTCAACACCGATTTTTTAAAATCCGTTTCTGTATGCAAATAAAGGCAAATCATACGTACAATATTTAATGAATTATGATCAGCCCCAATATCGATTTTATGGAACAAATGCAACGATTTTCTTCGGTAAAGAAATAACGACGAGTGACGGTCGCCGAGATTTTTTGTTTGAAAATGACGATTCGGAACGTCGGGAAGGAATCTTTCCTTCGATTCACCTTGTGATGAAAAAACTGCGATACGAAAACTTTAGATTTCCATTAGTGTTACAGATTATTATTATATTGTTGTTTAACATGTTACGACTTCGAAGGAAAGATGATTATGATTTTATTATTCTCGCCAATCGTCGCTCGAGACTTTTTTTAATTTTATTAATGCGAAATTGTACGAAAAAGTGAGATTCTATGCGAAGGGCGATGTGTTACGTTAATACGAAATGTAGTTGGATAGTTTTTTCTTTTTTGAAAAAGATTCTGCTCTCAAATATGTTCTTGTTTCTCTCGTTCAGTACTTAATTAAATAACAGTTTTATTTAATTATACGACTAAATTAAAGTGTTGAGACGATGTTTCCTTTTTTCGTGAAGATAAAATTTTGTTTTTCTATTTCTATGAAATTTCTATTTTCTTAGTTGGTAATTTCTTGAAAAAGGAAGACGTGTAAATAGAGATTTGAAATTTTGTGCTCCAACTACGATTGATTTAGCCATTAATTCTGGTAAATGTATCTTTAGGCAATAGACGCTAAATATTATTTACTGTTTAAATATTTTTAAGTTGAGAAACGCGTATGTATGTACAGGTGCCATAAAAAGATAACGTATGATTTTATGTTAATGCCTACTATTAGTTGTAATGGTTAATCATATTTATCGATACGTTAATGACTCATTCTTTCGGTAATATTATCACATTTTGTTTTTCCTTTTCTTTCTCAATTTGTACACGATTTTTTGTAATGAACCAGCAAACTCTGACACGAGAGAATATTTTAAAAATCGTTTCGGTACTCTTAGTTTTATACAATGATACGATTTTTTTTCTTGTAGTACTTCAAAGGCAATAAGCCTTGAAAAAAAAACTCGTCCAAACTGCTTTGCCCGAATTCGTGAGCGGATTTTGTCGAGGTAACGGTACACGTGTCATTGCGTCATGATTTCGCTGGTATTAAGTATAAATTAGGATTAATCGTATTGTATTAAAATTTAACTATTATTCGATTCGCAGATTTACAATAAAAGTATGTTGTGAATTTTATATAATCAGAATTGTATGTTATTATCCCCTGACCTTTAATATTTAATTTAGTTAAGAGTGAAGAATTTAGAGTAGCGAATAATTTTGTAGAAATGTTTTAATTTAACTTAATTTATATGTGTGGAAAGATCTAGAAGAGAAAAAAAAATAGGATCCTGAAACCCAATTACTTTATGCATTTTTTTCACGCTGATAATTAATTTTCAAGTTAAATGTGCGCATCTGCTATTTCTTTTTTTTTAGATACAGCTCATTAAAAAATTTTAAAAACTTCAAAAATTAAAAATATTCAAAAAATCAATCGTCTTGAAAGTCATATTTCACGTATTTTTCCACGATAGTCACGAATCTGCTCATAGTTTTTGAGACAAAACTCGTATAAAAATTAAAGAAACCAAATGAGTCCAAAAAATATTTAAAACTCATTTAAAAATTTTAAAAAAGCGAATACCTCCCTCGATATTCTGTGATCTTGATAAAATTTTTCTAAAATGGATTTTAAAATTGGGAATTCAAATAAAAAGAGAAAAAGCTCTCTCGACACCCTATCATCTTGATACAATTTTTCTAAAATCAATTATTTTAATTGAGATTTCACATGAAAGCGAATACCTCTTTCGATCCTGATGAAATCTAAAACCAGGATTTAAATAAGAAGCACGTGATCCTGTTACAATTTTTCAGAAATTAAAAAGAGAATATCTTCCTCGACCGCCTGTGGTACTAAATTAATGCAGAATTAAAATTTAACTAAAATAAATTATTCTAAACCAGAATTTACGTAAAAGGCGAATGCCTCCCTCGAAATCGTATGATCCTGATACAATTTTTCTGAAATCAATTTCAATTTTTAA
Source organism: Euceroptres primus (assembly GCA_037177015.1). NCBI lineage: Eukaryota > Metazoa > Arthropoda > Insecta > Hymenoptera > Figitidae > Euceroptres > Euceroptres primus. The sequence goes on from JBAGKK010490332.1 coordinate 13,166, forward strand.
TTCAAATTTGAAATGAAAGCGAATACCTCGTTCAACATCCTGTGATCGTGATAGAATTTTTCCAAAACAAATTACATATTATAATCCATAATTTCAATTAAACATCTCTCGACATCATGTAATGCCAATACAATTTTTCTAAAAAGAATTATGTTAAACCTGAATAATTCTGGAATAAAATAATTCATTTTTGAAAAATTGTATCACGATTACATCCCGTGATCCTGATACGATTTTTTAAAATTAATTATTTTGAATAAAAATCGAAGTAAACAGAGAATAACTTCCTTCAACATCCTATGATCTTAATACAGTTTTTCTAAAATGTATTATGCTAAACCTGAATTTTGGATTAAGGGGGTGTGATACGCTATGATGTCACGAATTACCGACGTGGTCTAAAAAATATTCGGCAGTCCTATTTTAAAACAAACTAAGATATCAAGTTGAAACTTAAGAGAATGATAGGAAATAATGATAGAAATAGGACACATCTGTTATGTGTCATTTTTTTTAAATATAAAATAAAAAAAAAAATTTTTTTTCAAAAATAATTTTTTTCAAGATTTTGAAAAAATGACACATAACTGATGTGTCCTATCATATTTTCTATCATTATCTTAAGTTTCAACTTGATACCTCTGTTTGTTTAAAAATAGGACCGCCGAAAATTTTTTATACTTCGTCGGTAATTCGTGACATCATAACGTATCACACGCCCTTAAACTAATTCATTTTAGAATCATTGTATCAGGATCACAGGCTGTCGAACGAAGTCTTTCTCTTCTTATTTAGATTCTGATTTTAGAAAAATTGTATCAAGATAACATGATGTTGAACATAATTTATTTTAGAAAAATTGTATCACGATCACAGGCAGCCGAGGGAGGTATTCTCTTTTTAATTTAAATTTTGGATTACAATAATTAATAGATTATATTAATCGAGAATTTAAATTAAGAAGAGAATACCTCAACATCCTGTGATCTTAATACAATTTTTCTGAAGCGAATTATTTTAAAAGTGAATTTTGGATTTAAAAAATTCACTTTATGACAGGATGTTTAAAGAGGCCTTTCTGCATTTAATTTAAATTCTGGATTAATATTTTTAATTATGTTAATCCAGATTTTTATTTAAAAAGTTAATACCTCCTTCCACATCTTGTAATCTTGATACAATTTTTTCAAAAAATGAATTATTTTATTCCAGATTAGAGTTGGGAGGTATTCTCAGTTTAATTTCAATTCTGGATTACAATAATTTGTTTTAGAAAAATTCTGTCACAATGTCGAAGGTGGTATTCGCTTTCATTTCAAATTTAAATAAAATTTATTTAAAATTGAATTAAAATTGAATAAAATTGAATTAAAATTGAATAAAATTGAAATTTATTTCAGAAACATTGTATCCGGATCATACGATTTCGTGGGAGGTATTCGCTTTTTATAATACAGTCGAGTTAGGCGAAAAATGGGTGTTTGCTGGAACAAACTGCTATACGAAATTTTTTCCTTCATTATTGTTTATAAGGACATCCTAATGAAATCTTAAAAAGTTCCGGTCTGCAAGTGTTGTCGTTTATTTGTTATTAACAAAAAAAGAAAAAACGACACTTTTTTAAAGACGTTTGTGGACAAGATTGTGTATAGAATGATTTCTATAGAATAAAGTAAGTTTCAAAATCAGCTGTCACCGAACCCCCTGCGACTAAAAGTTTAAAAGTTATGAATTTGTTATTTAAGGGTGTGGGCTTCCCCTAATACGTTTGCATTTAATGAATTTTAATTGTTGTAAAAACTATTTTGATCAAATTTCGCTTATTGGGTCCTAAAAGTCAATGGTTCAAAATATTGGTAAACATTTTTTCTGGTGCCCAAAATCTAAAATTGGCGGAGAAGCGAGGGCCAGTCTTTTTTTAAACAATAATATTTTTTCCAATAAATTTTTTGGTGAGTTTGCATTTACAAAATCGCCTAAGGCATGACGATACTTCACAAAAAATACTAACCATATTTTTAAACAAATTTTCTCATTTTTAACAATAAATTGTTATAAACAATTCTTTTTCATACTTCCACTTGCCCGAAAAATCTGAAAAAATTATGGAATAACCAAGTGTCGACAAGGATGTCAATTATTTGCGCAGCAATTTTCTATTTGCAATAGTCTCGTCGTAAAAAATACTTTCTAAACAATTTTCCATAACAGCGCTAAATAATGATAAAAATTATCAAAAAATAAGGAACACCATGTTCAGCTCTTGATTATCGAAACTTTTATTACCTTTTTTAAATACCGATTGTTTTAAATTCAATTTAAATTTTTATAACAAAAAAATAAGATTAGTTAATTTACTTCATTAGAGGTGAAAAAAATGTACAGAAATAGATGAATAAACTAATTTTCCTTCTTTTTGACGCTTTTCATGGTTCTTGCAAGCCGTTTATTGTTAATATTATTGCTGGATTTATGATATGAACACTGCCGTCCAAAGTAAAAGGATAGGTAAGTGACATTGTCGCTTAGGTCGAGTTTTCCATTGCTAGGCTTAAGAGAATAACCCTAAACCACAGTCACTTACCTATCTTTTTACTTTGGAAGGCAGAACAGAGTTGGATATAATGTGTCACATTTTTTTATTATTATTTATCAGCATTTGGAACTCGAAAGTTCATTGCCTCATCTACCCGAGACCGCCACGCGTCTCTA
>JBAGKK010490343.1:0-11704 GCA_037177015.1 Euceroptres primus
CAAAGATGAACGGTGCGGAGTCGAAAGAGTAAGGGAGACATACTCTGTGCGATTCGAGAGTGAATAGCCCCTCGGGAAATACTCTACAAGAATTAGTAGTTTTGTACTAAGTCGTTTATCAATTGTTTTAGTAAGCGTTTTTACTAATATTTAATAAATAAAATACTATTTTGCAGTAAAAAACTAGAAACTCATTTAGTAGCCTAACTAAATAAATTAGTAAGCCTTACTCTATAAATCTGTTCTTCTTCGAAAAAGGGAATTCAAAAAAAAAAAGGAGGGAAGTTTTTTTCTTTTAAAAATACCAAGGAAGCTGCAATTCTCCAGAATCTTAAAAAATCCTAAAAAATCTTTGATTCCTGTCTAAAATCGAATAAAACACTCCTTAAATTTCTAAACTTTCAGAATCTTTGGAATGCTCTAGAATATTCTAAAATTCTTCATGACTTCTGGACTTTTCAACAAACTTTTAAAATCTTCTAAAATATTTTTAATTTTCCATAAACTTGTAGATTCATTAAATCTTTTAAAATCCCAAAAAATTCTCTATAATCTAAATTTTCGAGTGTTTTAGATTTTAGAATCTCTCAGAGACTTCCTGATTCTTCCACAACCTTCCATAAAGTTTTAAAATCTTCTGGTCTCTTCCAGAGTTTTTCTTTAACACTCAAAAAGTCTACAGAATTTTAGGAAGATTCTGAAAACAGTCTAGAAGATTCTTCAAGATTATTAAAGTCTTTTGAAGAGTTGAGAGTGTTCTAAAGGATTCTGCACAATTTTGGAAATTCTAATGCAATTCAGAATAATGTGCTTGAAGTTCTGAACATTCAAATGAACGAAATCTTTATTTGATTTCGTTTTAAACTCAAATTTGTTCTAAAATATTTGTTTATTAACTATAATCAATCACTGTGAGTCTGAAAGACCCCAACACCAACCTCAATGCAAAAAAAAACGTTAAAAAAACTTTTAGGCAAAAATATTCTAAATTATAAAAGTTATACATTTTTTTATGAAAAAAATTTTTAAAAAGTTCTTCACTTTAAGAATTTTACCCACATCCTCAAATAAATTTTATGTTAAAAAAAATTGCAGCCCATTTTCGAAATATTAAATTTTGTCTAAGAATTTTTTTCAAGTCGAAACTTTTCATAGTATCAGTATTACAACGTTTCAAAGTTGTCTGGGATCTTTTAGATCCCTTGTGAGAAGTGTGTGATTTTTCAGAAGTGTGAGTGATTAGGATTATTGCTATTTTTTATTATTACTAATGTTATGATAAAAAGCTCATGATATTTCTCTTTATTTTCTAGATTGAACAATATTTCTAGATAAATTTAAGTTAAGAAAAAAAGTTCGCTCATTTGAAGGTTCAAAACTTCAGGTACATTTCAGAATAGTCTTGAGGATCCCAGAAGATTTTAGAAGATCATGGAAGAGTTCAGAAGATTTTAGACGATTTTAGAAGATTTTGGAACATTCTAGTATATTTTGTAGAATATTAAAGAATTTTTAAGAATTCTTTCAGATTGTATTAAGAATTCTTAAGGTCGTATAAGATTATTATAGAAGAATCCAGAAGATTCTAAAAGATTATGGAAGAATACAGAAGAATCTAGATGATTGTAGATTTTAAAACAGTCTAGAATATTTTGGAGAATTTTAACAGATTTCAGATAAGTTCTGAATATTTTAAATAATTTGAGAAACTTTCGGTAATCTTTTGTACACTTTGGAGGATTCTAAAAGATTCTTTAGAAAATTCTAGAAGATTACGCAAGTATTCAGAAAATTTTAAAAGATTCTAGAGGAATCTAGTATAAAGTATATGTTGTAGAATAGGACGGAGTGAAAATGCTAATACTAATTGATCTTATGAACCTAGTGAAAAAAATGTGTCGTTTGACACAAAAAAGAAGAGGCAAAAAAAAATTTTCAAACAAAAATTTCTTCTGTTCGGACTTTTGACATAAAAATTCGAAATTTTGAACATTTTTCAAATTTTTCCTAAGAGAGAAATAATAATGCCGAATTTTTTGTACATGTAGTTTTCGGTGATGAATAATAATATAAAATCCAAAATTAAAAAAAAAAATTTCTCCAAGTTAGAATTCCTTGAAAAAGTCGAAAATGATGTTTTTTTAAAACTTAAAAAAATATTTATTTTGAAAAAGTTAAGCATATTGAGCTGAAAATCCCTTTAGTTTGAATCAAAAAAGCGTGCCATACTTTTAATTTCATAACAAGGATTTTTTTCATATTGTTTTTACGCTTCAAAATAGCAATTTTGAAAAATTTGACGATTTTCAAACGCGATAAAAAATGTCGAAGTTTTTTTTTTCATTAAACCAAAAATATGACACGCTTCTTTGATTCAAACCGAAGAAATTTCCGGCTTTACATGTTCAACTTTTTAAAAATAAATATTTTTTTTACTTTTTCAAAGAAACATAATTTTTTGCCGTTTTCAAAACATATTGAAGAATTTTGGGATATTATTTTATAAGATTATTGTAGGAGAAACCAGAAGATTCTAGAACAGTCTCAAATATTTTGGGGAATTTTTAAGGATTTTAAAATAAAAATTCTAGAGGATATTAAGAGATTTTAGGAGACTTTCGTAGATTTTGAAAATTTGGAAATTATGAGAAATTGAAGAAAACACTAAAAGAGATTTTGAATGTAACAAGTTTCTATTTCTCATAATTTTTGGAAAATTATACGGAATTTTGAATATAAAAAGGCAAAAAAGGGAGAAAAAGGAATTAAACTCTAAGAAAAGTGATTTTAGGAGATTTCGAGAACAATAGGGGAAAGGGGACAGAAAGGAGAATAGGGGACTGACTGTGATTCCTGATTTTGTAATATTATAATTATATAATCATAATAATTGTTAAATTGAGATATAATTATAACTTTTTGAATCAAAAACAAATTCCCTGACTCTTTGAAGGTTTAAATTAATAATAATTGTTAAATTGAGATATAATAATTACTTGAATAAAAAAACATTCCCTGACTTTTCCTGATTTTCTCAGACCATTTTTAAATTCCCTGACTTTCCAGAATTCTCTGACCTGTAACAACCCTGCCATTCGAAGAAAACTACTAATTCAAATGTAGAGATATACGAATTCCAGGACGTTGAGAGAAATTCAAGGACTTTTCCAGGTTTTTCCAGGTAGACAAAATTTCAAGGACTTTCTCAGGTTTTCAAAAATTTCCAGGAGGCTAAACACCCTGGCTAAACTAGAGTGCAAAAACTAAAGGTTGTTGAACTCTGTTGTCAAAACGTTTCAGACAATCTTAAGGCGCACAGTGGGGCAAAAAAAACGACCGTGGACAAATTGATTTTCAGAAGACAATTGTTATCCGAATTGAATGTTTTTTTGTTCAAAATGAAACCTCATAAAATTCTGCATCAAGCTATCATAGCGGATTTTTGAAATTTTTTTATTTTTTTATTTAATAACAAAAATTGAAAAAAAATTTTGACTTTTGTAGTGAACCGGTTTTGAACAAATACTTGGACTCATTCAAAAATACCTAAAAAAAACACGAAGCAACTATCCAAAAAAGACGTCCAATAGCAACGCAAATGTTTAAGAATTTATTGAATTTGTTATAAACAAATAAGTGAATGAAAATGGTTTCGTGGGGTTGGGCAGCGATTCGTCACTTGATCCACACTAAATTTGAAAAATTTATGGATAAAAAAAGTTTTTTAGTTGAATTAATGAATGTTCATAAATAATTTTGTATTTTATAACCAAGTTTTATAAACAATTATCCATATCAGGTATTATGATGGAATAAATAAAGTTTTTTCTACGAAATCGATAATATATTATTATATTATCATATAATATCATATATTAAGAAATAAAACCTAAATATCATATTTGCTCATCCGATAAAAATGGATAATTTTTTAAACAATCTTAATTAACAAATGCACTATTTGGCTATTTTTGGACGTACAAACTTGGTTCTTTCTATGAAATCAACTGTAAATAACTTACTTCTAAATTTTCAAGGACAGTTTGATGACAATAAATAATTTTTATTGTAAACAACAATTGTTTAAACCAATTTTTATCATTTTATGTATTTATAAATAAAATTCCACTTTTTTCACGGACTTAAAGTCAGCCAGTTATTTAACAATGACTTCTTACTATGAATCGCTAACATTTGATAATTGTTTAAACAAACTGAATTAACAAATGCTTTATTTGGCTATTTTTCAGCATTTGAACTGCGTTTTTTAGCGTAAACAACTGTTAATAACAAATTTTTAAACTTATTTTAGACACTTCGTTAACGATCAACTATTCTTATTGTTATTAACAATGTTATAAACAAATTTTTCTCTGCTAATGTATTTTTAAACTAAAAATTGCGCTCTTCTTGTGGAATATACTTAAAATAACTTACCAATAATTTCTTGCTATCAGTTGATAACAATTGATGATTGATTAAAGAAAGTTAATTACTCCTCGACTTTCTTTTTTTGTTTATGGAATAGTTCGATTTATTTTGAAAATAACCTTCTGTGATAAAATGATCGGAGTTAGTACTACTGTACAGACACATTGCAAAATAAATCGAACTATTCCATAAACCGAAAAAAAAGTCGAGTAGTAATTAATTTTCTTTAACAAATCATCAATTGTTATCAACTGATAGCAAGGAATTATTGCTAAGTTATTTTAAGTACATTCCATAAGAAAAATGAAATTTTTAGTTTACAAATACATTAGCCGAGAAAAATTTGTTTATAACATTGTTAATAACAATAAAAATAATTGATCGTTAACGAAGTATTTAAAAAAAGTTTAAAAATTTGTTAATAACAGTTGTTTACGCTACAAGAACGAAGTTTAAATGCTGAAAAATAGCCAAATAATGCATTTGTTAATTCAGTTTGTTTAAACAATTATCAAATGTTAGCGATTCATAGCAAGAAGTCATTGTTAAATAACTGGCTGACTTTAAGTCAGTGAAAAAAGTGGAATTTTATTTATAAATACATAACATGATAAAAATTGGTTTAAACAATTATTTTATTAATATTTAATTAAATATTTAATTAATATTTAAAAAATTATTTATTGCCATCAAACTGTCCTTGAAAATTTAGAAGTTAGTTATTTACAGTTGATTTCATCGAAAGAACCAAGTTTGTTGTCCAAAAATAGCCAAATAGTGCATTTGATAATTAAGATTGTTTAAAAAATTATCCATTTTTATTGGATGACCAAATATGATATTTAGGTTTTATTTCTTAATATATGATATTATATGATAATATAATAATATAATAATATATTATCGATTTCGTAGAAAAAAATTTATTTATTCCATCATAATACCTGATATGGATAATTGTTTATAAAATTTGGTTATAAAATAAGAAATTATTTATAAACATTCATTAGTTCAACCTAAAAAACTCTTTTTGTTCATAAATTGTTAAAATTTAGTGCGAATCAAGTGACGAATCGCTGCCAATCTTCACGAAACCATTTTCATTCACTTATTTGTTTATAACAAATTCAATAAATTTTGAAACATTTGCGTTCCCATTGAACGTCTCTTTTTGGATAGTTGCTTCAAGTTTTCTAGGTATTTTTGATTGAATCCAAGTTTTGTTAAAAACCGCTACACTTCAAAAGTCAAAATTTTTTTTTCACTTGTATATTAAATAATAAATTATATTATTATACTTAAATTATGTAATTATATTTAATGCAATAATAAATAAATAAAGAATTAAATGAAAAAAATATTTTTTTTTTCAAAAATCCGCCATGATAGTTTGATGCGGAATTTTATTAGGTATCATTTTTATAAAAAAACGTTCAATTCGGATAACAATTGTCTTCTAAAAATCAATTTCTCCACGAACGTTTTTTTTGCTCCACTGTGAGGCGGTAGGAACTATGTTTAAAGATTATATCACTGCTGATCAAGTGACTAATTATTTCCAGCAAGAATTTTCATTGACTTTCTGTGTCGGATCAATGTGAAAGAAAGCTTGAAGCACATGTCTCTGGTGCAGAAAATTCATTCTAGTTATTATTTTATGAATAAACTTATACTGAAAATAATTGTTGTCCCCTTTGGCTAAAAAAATCGTAAAAATGGACCTTTTAAAGAAAAAAAATTTACGGCTTACGAATGAAATGACTTAGTGGCACACGAATTGATGAAGCAGCGGAAACGAGGTGCGTGGGACTGACAATCGGACGCACTCATGAATGGGGCGTCGGATCGATGAAACGAAGGGACGACGTACGACTGAATGAGCAAACGATGGAAAGGCCACGCGACAGGCTGACACACCTCGTTAACCACGCAAAGGTCGACTTATTATACGGACGAAAGGTCGGCTAATTATACCCCGCATTATCAGGGCAGCATTATAAAAATATTAAGAATTCAATTATGCAGCGTGACTGTAGCCGCCTGCGGCACGACATGACGGTATTATTACCAGTCCTATGAACCACTCGGCAACAAAACCGAGTGGCGAATCGATTCTTGAAAATTTAAAACTTCCGGTGCCTGCTGATTATATCGCCGGGAGGTTGATCAAATTTATTTGATTAGTCCCGCCTCGCTGATATCATCATTTAATTACTTCATTTCCACGTCAGTTCCAATTAACCAACTGATATAATTTACTCTTGCTTCAGCTTAAAAAAAGACCTTAATTTTAATAGTTTAGAGAGACTTCGTCAAGTATTTTTAGAAAGAAAACCTGAATTTTTTTTATTCTGTAGACTTTAGAATCTTTAGATTAAAACGGCCTTAATTTAAAGCTAGCTCAAAGTCTCAGGAAGGTTGTTTATTTCTACTTTAAGGTGATTCACATTGACGTTAAAATAGTTTATGTTCACCTTAAGGCGGCTTAAATCACTTTTAATGTGCTTAAGGTTAAAAATAGAGATAATGTAAAACGATTGAGCAGGAACTGAGCCTGAAGGTGGTTTTAAAGAAACCTGAACCGTTTATGACAATCTTAAGGGAATTTAAAGTAGTCCTAAGGATAATTCAGAAACAGGAAGTAACAAAAATTACAATTTTTTAACATTTATGCAATAGCATATGCTATAGATTCAAAATTATTTTTTTCTCAGTTTTTCTCAGTATTTTTTTCTTAATTATGAGTTCTAAGAAATTCTAAGAAACATCCTTAGTAAACATGTTTGAAGCGTTGAAAATTCAGTTATTTTGAAAATGTTTTAAAAATATCTTATTGCAATTTATATCGGTCTTAGAGATTTCTAGGTTGATCTTAAGGTTGTTAAGTCAGAAATTAGACTTAGACCTTCTTTTAAACTTCTGATTGGTTTAAATCTTTAAGCTGTGGATTTTAAGATTGCTATTACCAGTTTTTAAGGGAGCTAAAATCTTTTCTAATGACTATTTATTTCTAAAATCTTTTCCAAATGACTGACGTTAAAATAATTTATTCCCTCCTTAAGTTGCACAGTGGGTAAAAAAAATGCCTGTGGACAAATCAATTTTCAGCCCACAATTTTTTTTCGATTTGTAATTTTTTTTTAATGAAAGTCTATGAAAGTGTGCATTGTTTCACGGTCCGACCTTTCAGAAAAGTTTCTTGAAAGATTTTTTACTTAACAAACAAAATGAAAAAATTTTTTTTTGGTTTTTTCATGGCTGCCATTTTGTTGGAAATTTTCTAACCTGACTACAAATGGCCAGAGTTGAGGCAGAAACTCACTAAAAATGTCGTCCAGCAGTGTTAACTGCATACAAATTTTTTTCGGATTTTTGTAAACAAATTAGTGGACAAAAGTTATATCTTCCCTATTTGCGATAATGAAGTACTTTTGACCTATATTTTTTTAAGGAGGTGGAAGTAAAAGAATGTTTATTTAAAATTAGAAGAAGTTCAACATGAATTATTAATTGTTTATAACAATTTAATAAGCAAATTTCTAATCAGGCCATTTTCCAATAGAAATATTTCGTTCTTTCTAGCAGAATCGAGTGCTAGTATCTTTTCAATGTTCCTACAATTTAATAATGTGCTATTAGGCAACAATTTTGTATTATTTAAACAAACTTAATAAACAAATGCATCATTCGGCCATTTTTCAGTAGGTAAGTTTCGTTTCTACATCAGAATCAACTATATATCTTTCACTTATGGTCATTTACTATTGTTATTGTGCTTTTCAATAACAATCATTCATTATTTAATCAAATTTAATAAACAAATGCATAATTCCGCCATTTTTCAGTGAATAAGTTTCGTTTTCTTAGCAGAATCAACTATGAATCTCTCCTCAATCATTTTCTGCTATGAATATTGTGCTTTTCAATAACAATTGTTTATTATTTAAACAAATTTAATAAACAAATGCATCATTTGACCATTTTTCCGTATGTACAGTACGGGCCCGGAATATGAGGACACCTGTTGTTTGTGAGATGAATAGGTTCTCATAATTTTTATAATCTACGAGATAAAATTTTTTCCACAAAATAATACGAAAGCTTTCAAAATTCTGCCTAAAATAAGCCCAAGGTGACGTGATTTTGTTCATTCTGTGAGGAACTAATGCAAAAATAGTGTATTTTTCGATTTGTCCTAAAAATTGCAATAACTTATGAAATAAATAACATTTTTTAAAGTCCTTAGGCTCTTTTTGAAGTTAATTGTCCATAGAAATTCATGAATGTATGAAGAGAACCCTCTAATTTATTCCCCTGATTTCGCCAAAGACTGTAGTTGGCAATGAAAAGTTGTAAAATTTCAATAATGTGTAATTGTTTATAGAAAAATATTTAAAATCAGTCTATATTACATTTTAATAAATTTTTTTAGAATACATAGGAATATAATTTTTTCTATATTTTATCAAAGTAATTTTTCAGAGTTTTCGATTTATTTGACATTTTACAACTTTTTTGTTACAAGCTCTCTTTGGCAAAATAGAGAGAAAAAAATTAGATATTTCTGTTCATACATTCATGAATTTATTGAAATTCTATGGAAATTTATCTTTAAAATAAGCTTACAGACATTAAAAAATGTTAATTTTTTCATAAGTTATTGCAAGTTTTCGTAAAAGTCGAAAAATGCACTATTTTTGCATTAGTTTCTTACAGAATGAACAAAATCACTTCACCTTGGGCTTATTTTACGCAGAATTTTGATAGCTTTCGTATTATTTTGTAGAAAAAATTTTATCTCGTAGATTATAAAAATTATGAGAACTTACGCATCTCACAAAAAACAGGTGTCCTCATATTCCTGGCCGGTACTGTATGTTTTGATTTTTTTGGCAGAATCAACTATACATATGGTCATTTACCATAGATATAATGCTTTTCAATAACAATCATTTATTATTTAAACAAATCACATAAACACATACATCATTTGTCCAGTTTTCAGTATGTGTGTGTGGTTTTTTTAAGCAAATAATCTTACATCTGTCACTGGTCAAATTATGAATTTTTTAATTTAATTTGTTTAAATAATGAATGATTGATATTGAAAAGCACTATGTCTATAGTAAATGACCATCGGTGAAAAATGTATAGTTGATTCTGCCAAAAAAATCGTAACATACGTAATTACGTACTGCTGAAGAAAGAGAACTTATCTACTGCAACATGGCGGAATTATACATTTGTTTATTAAATTCGTTTAAATAATGAATAACTGTTATTAAAAAGCACAATATCCATAGTAAATTACCATAAGCAAAAAAGGTACAGCTGATTCTGATAAAAAAACGAAACTTATCTACTGAAAAATGGCCGAATGATGCATTTGTTTATTAAATTTGTTTAAATAATACCAAATTGTTGTCTGATAGAACATTGTTACAGCGGAGGAACATTTGAAAGATACTAGCACTTGATCCTGCTAGAAAAAACGAAATATTTCTGTTGGAAAATGGACTGATTAGAAATTTGTGTATTAAATTGTTATAAACAATTAATAATTCATGTTTAACTTCTTTTAATTTTAAAAAAACATTCTTTTACTTTCATCTGCTTAAAAAAATATGGGTCAAAAGTGGGTCAAATAGTGGGTGGTGGGTCAAAAGTGGGTCAAATATGGGTCATTATCGCAAATAGAGAAGATATAACTTTTGTTCATTAATTTGTTTAAAACAATCCAACAAAATTTTTTATGCAGTTAACACTCCCGGACGAGTTTCTGCATCGACTCTGGGTGTTTGTAGTCAGGTCAGAAAATTTCCAACAAAGTAGCAGTCATGAAAAAACAAAAAAATTTTTTTTTCCATTTTGTTTGTTAAAGACAACATTTTTCAAGAAAATTTTCTGAAAGGTCGGACCGTGAAGCAATGCACAATTTCATAGACTTTCATTAAAAGAAAATTGCAAATCGGATAAAAATTGTTGATTGAAAACTGATTGGTTCACACGCACCTTTTTTGCCCCACTGTGTGGCGGTACAAAAAAAAAGTTCCCAAATGTTTGTTTTAATGTTCATAAGCTTAAAAATAGGGAAAAATGTAAAACGATTGATTAAATAGAAATTGAGTCTTAAGACGGTTAAAGAAACCTCAACCGGTATAGATTCCTTAACCGTTGATCAGATCAGAGCCCCTTAAGGTTTCAATTTTCATTTGAAAATTGCATTTGCAAGATGAAAATGTCGACGTGGCGAAAAGATAAGTTTCTTATTGATATTCACGCCACGTGGAAAGTAATAGGGGGGAAACCGCCTGTTATATACAATTTCCGCGCCAGGGGGCAGGCATGGAGAAAGGAGTGTTTTAAGCTTTAAGGCGGTGGGGATATCGAAAAATTGTATCGCAAAAAGGCGACAGGAGCGTCGGCGTCGGTGTCCAGGAAGGGAAAATGTGCCGCATTATGCAGTCACGTCCTACGGTGGCTGACGATGTACGGTTACTTTTGCCAGTGGTTTTCGATGCATATTAAAATTAAGGTACCGCAAAACTAATTTCAAAATACGTTGAGCAACATTTTTTCACTTATACATAACAGTACTGATCTTTGATTATTACCACCATAAGTTTCTTAGGTTACACTTAAGTCATCCTCAAGGTTGGTAAACCTTAATAAACTCTTAAGTACCTTAAGGTTGTTTGTAATGTTGTTTTTAGACATTTGAGCCTTCGTTGACTTTAAGGGGGTCAACCTTAAGAGGGCAACTATAAAGCTTGCAACAGTTTTTATGTAACTATGAAGTTTGAAACAGCTTTTTATGTAACTATGAAGTTTGGAACAGTTTTTATGTAACTATGAAGTTTGGAACAGTTTTTATGTAACTAAGAAGTTTGGAGCAGTTCTTACGTACCTATGGAGTTTGGAGCAGTTTTTATGCAACTTTATGAAGTTTGGAATCGTTTTTAAGAAACTATGAAGTTTGGAATCGTTTTTAGGAAACTATGAAGTTTGGAACAGTTTTTATGTACCTATGAAGTTTGGAGCAGTTTCTATGTAACTATGAAGTTTGGAACCGTTTTTAGTAAACGATGAAGTTTGAAACAGTTTTTATGTAACTATAAAGTTTAGAGCAGTTTTTATGCAACTAAGAAGTTTAAAATAGTTTTTATGTAACTATGAAGTTTGGAGCAGTTTTTAGATAACTATGAAATTTGGAACAGTTTTTAGGAAACTATGAAGTTTGGAGCAGTTTTTAGGTAACTATGAAATTTGGAAC
>JBAGKK010490354.1:0-15225 GCA_037177015.1 Euceroptres primus
AAAGTAAATCATGAGGAATAACCTTGACTCTGCGAAAGGAACGACGAATATTCCGCGAGCCCGAAAGCGCGCTGAAAATAGAGAGCGAGGTGAGCTTCGCGAGCTATAAGGATATCGAGCGCAGCGCGAGGTGAAACGATAACGGAGCGCGAAGCGCGACGTTCAATAATATCGGAGCGCGAAGCGTGACGAGTATTTTGGATCGGAGCGCGAAGCGCGACGGCCACTCCGCGCGCCCTAGGCGCGCTGAAACTTACGAGCGCAGCGAGCCGCGTGCGAAGCGCGCGATGAGAATGTGCCCGCGCCCCCGAAGGGGGCCGGGCAGATTTTTTCTGGATAGAAATGCGAGAAGGAATACTAAGTAGTTTCTATTATAATAGAAAACTAGAAACTAGTTTATAATAGAATATAGTTTATAATATAATAGAAACTAGAAATATAATAGAAACTTTTATATTTGGAAGAAAGATTTCTGGTATGTACGTTTTTAAACAAAAATTCCAATTTAAGAATCGTCAAAATCCATTTAGCCGTCTGGGGAAATCTTTTCTAACATAACTTCTATTAAAAAATTCATTTTACAGCGAAAAAAAATGACTTGATTCTAATCAATGCAGATTTTGACTATGCTATATCAATACTGCAATGCTATATAGGTTGCTTTTTTGGCTACGCACACTTTTTTTGTGTGCCTATGTTATGAATGATGTCTACACTGTTAGAAAATTCTTGAAATTTCAAACACTTTTCAATTACTGTGATTGAAAATTCATTTACTGCAGTTGAAATTTCAATTACTGTGGTTGAAAATTCATTTACTTTTGGTTGAAAATTCAATTACTTTAGTTGAAAATTCATTCATTTTGGTTGAAAATTGATTCATGTACTTTTGGTTGAAATTTGATTCAGTTACAGTAATTGTATAAAACTTCAACTAAAGTAATTGAAATTTTTTCTGACAGTGTAAGAGGAAAAATACTTTCCCGTGAAACAAAAATATAAGATATATTAAAAACATTCATTTCAAGTAAGGTAAATGACCCAGTAATCGTGACCTTAGTCCCAGTAATCGTTTCGCCGTCAATATTATTTTTTAAGCATTTATACTTAATTGTTATTGATTTTGATTATAAATAATGCTAAGGCTTGTTATTTTTTGTTACCTAATACTTTTTTACAGATCTTTTATAATTATTTCTTTAGTTTATATGCCAATTGCACGATTACTGGGACCGGTACGATTACTGGGTCATCTACCTTATACATTATTTAACACTTTTCAATCTTTACTTTTGTTTTATAAATAATTATAAATATTACGGATTTCTATTTTCTTAGAATTCTAAAGTACATTCTTTTTTTATTTTAGTTCTTCAGTAAGATAATACAAAAGTGACTAGTAGTTTTCTTAAAGAATACTTCACGAACAAGTACAAGAGTTCTTTGGCCCGTATCATATGACTATCAGATATGATTTTTAAGCGGATCGTAGAGTCCCACGCTCTTTGTTTTCGCTTGAGAAAATTAATTTCTCTACCCTAGTCTGACATAGTGTTGCGAGGGTGAACGTCCCATAACATTCACACGTTTCAGAGCACTAGGCGAGAACCCTATGTATGATAAAAGGGTCTCGTGACTCTAAAGTGCGAACGTACGTTGTAGGCAAGTTGTAGGAATCCATGAGTTTATCATGTTACAAAAATGCATACAAAAGCATTTCTCGTATTACAAGATCATTTTTATGTATGATTTTTTTCTTTACATATCATTTTTTTCTTTCTAAAAAAAATATTCTAAAACACTTTTAAGTATTTTATTTTTCAACGTGACTGTAATTATAGAAATGAATACATATCCGGTTGAAATAAGAAGGGGTAGAAAGAAACTTGACACTCTTCACTATCTTTATGCTTATATGTTTACGATTACTCGACAGCACTTGGAAAGATATGCGTCTGATTCACTGTCTAAGTCTGCGACATGATAATTAATGTAGTATTTCAATTCAATCATTCGTTTCAATTTTATTTCAAATCTTGATGCAATTTGTTTTGAAATGAAAGAAAATTTGAATTTTTCTACTAGTATCAAAATTAGTTTAAACAGTTAGAAAACATTATTTTATTCATGCGATACTTTTCTTTGTCCTCGCACACATTTTGTAGATGTTATTAACGAAGCGAAATAAAGGATAACTGTGGAAGCGAATATGCCATAAAACACGCAAAACAACTCCGAAACTTCTGGAGAGGAGGGTTGAAATTGGCCAGCTGTGCCCTTGGCAACTTTACTATATATTCAACACAGCAGGCACAACAATCAAATAATACTTTCATTTTGTCGTTTTGACACTTCGATTTACGGTTCTTTAAAGTCCAGTCAGAGATTTTAAAAATATTTTAGTATGAAAATTTTAGTATTTTAGTATAACAATAAAATGGATCAAATCATGAGTATGTTAGGAACTATAAACTATAATGTGATAGGTATATTACAGATTTTTAAATCATTTTTAAATCAAAACATTTTTTAATCGCATACGATTTGTATTTTCATGAGTCTGCACTCCAAACGTTTTTCTTAGAGCACTCGAATGTAATCGTCAGTTCCGCTGACTTCGTCTTCGTGATTTCAAACCTTCAACAAAGAGAATGATAAAACGGTGCAAGTGAATGCGACCCCGAGTTTGAGAGCAGCCCTATACGACCTTTTGGATTTCGCGAGTCAGAGAGTAGAAATAATGTACATGAAAGCGAGAAGAGAAAGACTTGTGTCCATGGAGAAGGTGGAAGTTAAAACAGACGAACGTGCAGAGGAAAAGGAGAAGAAAAAATTGTAAAAAAAATCCGTATGTCTGCTTGCCTTGTGGATGGTACACTCTCAAGAATAAATGCATCCAAAAAGTTTCTCAAACAACTCGTTATTTTACATTTCTTTTAACTTATTAGTGTAGTTTACAATTTTCTCTATTTTCAATTATAACGATGAAATATTTTTCATCATTTTTGGAAAATGACATTCATTTTTTAGTGATACTTAGACTCCCACTTTTATCACTGTTATCAAGTACACAGTAAATTCTAAGGTATAATTTTGATCTCCGATTGGATCAATTAAAGCTGCAGCACTTTAATCCCTCGGTTCTTAAAAAAATCTACATTCGATCAATTTCAACTGACAGTTGACACGAACCAGCGTGAAGTTGTCCATTGAAGGATTTTTTCATCTCAAATTAATCTCGAAATAATCGGTAAGACTTTTTTAATACCAATTTACTGTGTATCGAAATATCGATTCTCTTCTTAAAGTCTCATCTTCTCATAAAGCAATCGTCTGAAACTAACATAATTGCAGGGAGGAGATGAAAATTCAATCTCGTGTCGTCCGTCGTATGGTTGATTTGTCGGTAATTAAGTCTACTAGACGATTACACAGGGTCGATCGGGCCAATCCACTAAGGCGGATTTGCAAGAGCAACAAATCCACGCCCCATATATGGCCATATATGTGTAATCTGCTCTTGGGTATAAAAGAAACGAGGGCATTAATTGGCTCTCGAGTTTTTCTGCTTAATTGGTACGTTCTCCATCAGTACGCAAAAATATAAATCTCATTGTATATTGTATTTACAGACAATACTTGAGCTTCAATTAAAAATTTTCAACAATGAAGTAAAAGCTATTACGAAAAGGAAAGTAGAACATTCTCCCAGGAATGTTTTGTTCAAAACGCCACAAATTTTGTATTGTATAATTAGTGAAAAGAAATGTTTTGTTCAATATGAATCGAAACCATAGAGTTTCATGTTTTGTACATGAAAAGAAACTTAGTAATTTTTTTCGAAGTTGGACTTAGAAATATTTTCAATATTTGGAGTTGTGTTTTGACCAGAGTGTTATGTTGACAAATTTTCAAAGACCAGTGTGCCGTTTTAAAATTTTTTTAAAACTAGTGCGTCGCTTTATTTAGTTCTTAGGACCATTGTACCATTTTGTAAATACGTAAAGACTGTAGTCTCATTTTGTACATGAAAAAACTTAGAACATTTTTCTAATAATAACATCTCTAAAAATGAACAGAATCCATTTAATATAACGAATTATATATTATTATTAGTATTATTATTATTATAGAGTGTATTAAAAATGAATACTTAAAAAAATTTTCTAAGTTTTTTTATGTACAAAACAAGACTAGGGTCTTAATATATTTACAAAACGGAACAATGGTCCTAAGAACTGAACAAAGCGACACACTAGTCTCAAAAAAATTTCAAAACGGCACACTGATCTCTGAAAATTTATCAACATAACACT
This sequence comes from Euceroptres primus, assembly GCA_037177015.1. Taxonomy (NCBI): domain Eukaryota; kingdom Metazoa; phylum Arthropoda; class Insecta; order Hymenoptera; family Figitidae; genus Euceroptres; species Euceroptres primus. Next base: position 4,317 of record JBAGKK010490354.1, read on the forward strand.
CTGGTCAAAACACAACTCCAAATTTTGAAAATATTTTTAAGTCAATCTTCGAAAAAAATTACTAACTTTCTTTTCATGTACAAAACAGACCTATAGTTTCGATTCATATCGTACAAAACATTTCTTTTCACTAAAGTACAAAACAATTATGTTTGGCTTTTTGAGCAAAAAATTCCTAAGAGAATGTCCTACCTCTACAAAACAGCTAAATGGTTTTGATTCATATTGTACAAAATATTTCTTTTCACTAAATGTACAAAACAATTATTTTGACTTTTTGAACAAAACATTTCTGGGAGAATGTCCTACCCTCACGAAAAGGCAATCAATTAATGTAGGCATAAGGAATATAATATGAACATGGGTATAGAAAACGGAAATATTAGTTTTTGAATCAATATATCGGTTTTTTATTTCTATTATTTTTGTCCAGTGCAAAAAAACTTTGACAATTGGGATATCTGGTTTCTATTTTAACGGAGATAATGCACATTTATTATATGTTAGTTCAGGTTTAAAACTCGTTTCTGCAACTGAAGAAATAGTTTGAAATATCTGTCAACAGTCATAGATACTTATTTTCGTGCACTGAGAAGACTGTTTGGTTTGGACAAAAAAACGATTTGATTGCTATAGAAGCAACAAAATTTTTTGGTTGTGCCAACCAAATTTTGATTCTTTCAACAAACCTTTTGTTGAACCATCAAAAATTTTGTTAATTCAACCAGAAAAGAGATTCTGTTGGTTCAACAAAATTTTTGTTGGTTCAACAAAAGGTTTGTTGAAAGAACCAAAATTTTGTTGGAAAAACTTTGGTTGCTTCTATAGCAACCAAATCGTTTTGTTGTCCGAACCAAACAGTGTGTACGGGGCAGTGGGGCATTATTTCTCAAATGTCTCAATCTGAAAATTGGATATGTCCGATCAAGCTCAAATTTAAACTAGGTGATATTTTACTGGATCGTAATTTTGCACAAAAAAATTTCCTGTTTTGTTTACAAGTAGCCGAGTTAGAGAGGGTGAAATTTTAAAGGTTTTGGTTGCTCCTTTCATAAATAATTTTAAAAAATTTAGCCTGTGCGTTTTCGATAGACTTTTTCATGACCTTTCGATTGGTTATAAGTATTTTTTAAAAATTTCAAAACTTGACCTTGATTTATTAAAATCAAAAATAAAGTCTACTTTTTTTGAAGATGGGCCCTTTTGATTTTTTAAAAAATATTCTAGGAAGAAAGCTGAGGTTTCTTACAATAAAATCTTTGAGAAGCAGAAAGGATTTTTTTTGTTTTTGAATAACTGAATTTTAAGTAACCTGATCTTTTCAAAAATTTTTTTCTATGGGCGCAAAAATTACGGCAAATTTTTTGCAGGTACAGTTATTGATAACAAATAATAATATAAAAATAGATATTCAACCATTTTTATTATGATTTTAGAATTTTTTGAAAATTGGAAAGAAGTAAAGATTTTGAATTTTGTTAATTTCACGTTTGAATGTGCAAAAAAACATTTGTATTATGTATATTACATTCGAACTGTATATTAAAAATGCGCAATTAACCAAATTCAAAAAATTTTCATTTTTTTCAATTTATAAAAAATTCTAAAATCAACCAATTTTTTTTGAATAGCTATTATTAGCCATAGCTGATAGCTATAGCTATATTATCTATAGCTATAGCTATATTATTATTTGTCATCGAAAACTGTACCTGCAAAAAATTTTCCGTAGCTTTTGCGAGCATAGGAAAATTTTTTTGAAAAGATCAGGTTACTCGAAATTCAGTTTTTCGAAAACAAAACAAAAACACCTTTTTGCTTTTCAAGGATTTTATTGTAAAAAATTTCAGTATTCTTTCCAAATATTTTTAAAAAATCAAAAGCGCACATCTTCCAAAAAATTATATTTTATTTTTGGTTTTGATAAATCAAGGTCAAATTTTAAAATTTTTAAAAAATGTTCACGATCAATCGAAAGGTCATGAAAAAGTCTACCGAAAACGCCCAGGCTTCATTTTTTAAAATTATTTATGAAAGGAGCATAGAGTATCTACCAAAAACTTCAAAATTTCGCCCCCTCTAACTCGGCTATATTTTGATAAAACAGGAAAATATTTTTTGATAAATTTATCATCTAATAGGACAACGCTTAGTCTAACAATAAGTTTGATCCCTATCGGATATATCCCATTTTCGAGTTGGGACATTTGAAAAATAATACCCCATATAGAAAAAGATTTTTCCTTTAAGCAAAAACTACTTTTTTCCCTCCCTCCCTAATGAGTATACAGTTAACTGATATATAACTGATTTTTGTATACACAGATGCCAAAGAGGAGCTGGCGTCATGTAAACAGTCATGATAAGCCTTTAAAACCAGAGGGTGCGTTATTATTAACTTCCAATCTGATTTCAGATATATTTGGAATCTTCTCTATTATTAGTATTCCCTCGTGGTTTAATAATTTACAATTACATCCAAAATATGCCTTAACAATAATTTACTGCCTTGTAAATTTCTGTATTTTCATGCAATTTTTTTTATCAAAGTGTTCCAAACAATTCACGACTAATTTTTAAATTAGGCAACATTTTTATGCCAATTTTGGATTAAAATGATACTCCAGGATTCTTTTTCTCGCTTCCATTCTCGTCATCACTTGAGCAAACATATCAAAACCCACTATTTCGGAAATTCCAAGTAATATTGATTCGGGTATTGTTTAACATCTCCTTGATTCCCACACCCACTTGACAGCGATTTTGGCACCACGTGCTCTCGAGACAGAGGAGTTCGATCTCATAATTTCTTCTCGCTTCTTCCCTTCCACCATCAGTAGCTTTTTTTTTACCCCACCACAGGATTCGTCGCCCTCTACTTCTGGAACGCGTCAGTCTCGCGCGCACTTTCAACGCGGTGGGTTGTGTGCGTTATGGCTGAGTGTGTGAATAAGCTTTTGTCGTCCTCTCCAACGACCCAGGGCTCTAAAAAATCTCTGTTAAATGCAAAATCTCCCACCTGGCAACAACGACTTTTTGGAAAACATCTCGTCAAGTGTTCCCAGGTGAATCAGGATTCAAAACCGTGTGAGGTGAACAGTGTTTTCACTGCCGAGGAAGGACGCTCGGTCTGCGAAGTGATCGGTGTTTACTTTAGTTTTATCAATCCCGGTGCCACGTGCGATGACTTTACACGTCAATTGACAGAACTTTATAATAGTGTGAATGGAACTAGTCAGGATAACGGGACAACGGATGAGAGTCTGGAGAGGATTAAGAGGAAGAGATTTCAGGTCGTGCACGTGGTCCTTTGGAGCAATGTTGCTGATGTCCTTGATTTTGAGGAAAGTTTCCGAAATCATGTCACTGAATTGCCATGGCTTGCTGTTCCCAATCAAGACTATGAAAGAAAGGTAGGGAATCAATTTTAATTAGGTAGATACATTAATGGAATGATATTCTGCCGTCCAAAGTAAAAAGTTAGGTAAGTGACTTTGTGGTTTAGGTTTATTCTCTTAAACCTAGCAATGGAAAATTCGACCTAAGCGACAATGTCGCTTACCTATGTTTTTACTTTAGACGGCAGTATTGATATTAGAGATGATCTGAAAAATGACCATCATTCCAAAATGAAAAGATATTCATTGGGATTCGAACTCAGGATTTCGAGTGGTTAGAAGTTAAGACTGTTAACTACAGTGCTGTGGAAGCATGTTACTAGGCAATGAGGATTCAGATCTTATAACTTGCGTATCAACACCAATAATTTACATGCTTAGACTGCTTTCAACGAAATCAGTGTTCGAATATTATGACAATACAATCTGTGCAATCCATGATTAAGATGAAAACTTCATATGAGACGAAACGTATTCATATAATTCATCCAGACATGGCTAAACATTTCTCCGGAACAAGAAATTTTTTAGAGTGATAAATCAGATGATGAGACGCATTTTTCAGAAAAAAAACTATAATATAACCGAAAACGATGGATAATTTCAAGAATCAAATAACATTTTCTCAAGGGATCTAGAAACAAATGTAATTGCAAATAGTTTGGGTTCCCCATAATTTCAATTTTTCTTACACCAACACCAATAATTTACATGCTTAGACTGCTTTCAACGAAATCAGTGTCCGAATATTATGACAATACAAACTGCAATCCATGATCAAGATGAAAACTTTATATGAAACGAATCGTATTCATATAATTCATCCAGACATGATGTACCTGAAGTTCTGAACGTTCAAATGAACGATCTTTTTTTCTTAACTCAAATTTATCTTGAAATATCGTTCAATCTACAAAATAAAAAGAAATATCATGAGTTTTTTTGCCATTCCATTAGTTTCCATATTAATACATCAATATTTTAGAACAAATTTGAGTTTAAAATGAAATCAAAATGAAATTTCGTTCATTTGAACGTTCAGAACTTCAAGCACATCAGACATGGCTAAACATTTCTTCGGAACAAACAGTTTTTTTAGAGTGATAAATCAGATGATGAGACGCATTTTTCAGAAAAAACTATAGTATAACCGAAAACGATGGATAATTTCAAGAATCAAATAACATTTTCTCAAGGGATCTAGAAACAAATGTAATTGCAAATAGTTTGGGTTCCCGATAATTTCAATTTTTCGGACATTTTCACATTCGAGAAGCAGGATTGGATTCATTATGCTTTGATCAATTTGCTCATTATGAATGCTAATTCTATATTGTTATGTGTTACCATTGATAGAAGTACATATAGAAAAATCCTTATTAGGATTACACATACACTAAATCCGATTAAAGATTAAAGCATTGCAAACAAATATATTTGTGATAATGGTAGTTTTTACTTTTGGATTTAGTGTGATGTTGAATATCCAAAAAGCAGGATCTGATTCATTATGGTTAGACTCATTATACTAATTATTATCAATGGCCAAGTACAACAAAACCTTTTACGACCTATAGAAGGGATAACGGTTCTTTCGTGAATGTACGTAAACCACAAACCGCAAGCCATCGCATGTGAAACTTTTGTGCTTATCTATAGAGCGTATTGTACCGCATATTCACACACATTGACTTTGAATGTCTGCATGATTGCCAATTTCAGCTTATCGCTCTGCTCAATGTACGTCGGTGGATATGGATTAATTCAGGGACTTGTGTGACTGTCGTTTTTTCAAACTCACTCATCCCTTTGTCCCTCTCCCTTTGTTTCCAAACCACAGTCATTATTTCCTTTTTTTTTATTTCCTCGCACATCCTTCTATATGACTGATCAATCGACTCGACGATTTCAATCGACATGATGGTCGACAGCTTTACAAGCGAATTAATAATGCGAAATATTCCATTCGATTTACTTTGTAAGGAATACAAATCTAAGTTTTTAATAGGTGCGTTTTCGCTTGCAACAGAAGCTTTACATTCCCTTTGAACTTGCTCTGATTTATCTGTAGAGATTTTTTTGAATAATTTGTTGTACGCGCTTCAATGAGTGTTTAAAAAATGCAAATCTTTAGGGCCTAAACTGTACGAACTTTTGCAAAAAAATGATTTGCTTCAAAGGGAATATTTTACAGATTTATAAATTTTATATATGTCTTTTAGATTACAACTTTTAAAATCTGAGAGCTTTAATGTATTTGAATCATTTTACCTGGTTTTTAAGAGGAAAGTATTCTTTTTTCGTGACACATTAAATTACACTTTTAATTCAAGATTCTGAATTTTGTCCTCTTTTGAAATGTTCAGATTGAAACGCATTTGTAAGTTCACTCATTCGTTTCACAAACGAAATGCTTTGCAGAATGATATATTTACACGTTTGCAACTGGCGTGACATTAATTTCGCTTTGATCTTCTGTCAAACATTTGAAAAATGACTCTCCCTGAAAGAATATACGACTTTATAGTTGAAGTATAGGAAAAATGTGAAAGAGAAAAAACAATTTTCCAACGTATCTATCAGTTGTATAAGATCTAAAAGATTTGTTCTTTAATAATAAACAGTGGCTCTATTATTATGTAAACGGTAAAATTAGTTCACAGTGGGAAAATTATAAAAATAATTTCTATACACGTATTGGAAATGTTTCTAAATGTTTAGATTCTAAATGGGTTGTAATTTTAAAATAAAACTCTTTGGCAAAGCTTTCAACAATCGTTTTACAGCGATTTTCCCTTAACAAGATCACATGTATATAAAACCGGGATAAAAGCTTTAATACGAGTCATTAGTGAGTCAAAAGGAAAGGCCTTTCACACGTCGAGTGGTACATATCGTACTTTCCAAGTAAATTATAGTCGAGTCAGCTGCCTTCTCTGCTGCCTTCTGACAACTTGGGTGCTATTCGTTCGCTACCTGTGCAGACGCACACGGTGCGTTTTCCATTAATTGCTGACCCCCTGCACTTTCACCCTCAACCCTTCCATCCAGCAAGCTCATTTTAATTAGAATTTTTTATCACATCTGATTATTAACGTGCGATCTCTGATAACGTGGAAAAATTATTTATGTAACATCTGTGCATGACATTTGTATTTTAATGAAGCACTAGACTTTTTTCCGATTATTTTTTAGCAGAGTTGTAGGCATGGTTCAATCGTCTAATTGGAAGTTTCATTTAATGTTTCCAAACTGAATTGAAAGTTTTTTCAAGCTTGACTACTTTTATCCTTAGTTGTTCATTATCACTTGTGTATCACTGCAAAATAATAGGATATACGTATTTATGAAGAGTTTTGAAATTTTTAAAGCCTAGTTGTTGAGATACGGCATTGAACTCTGAGGACAAAAAAAAAAGAAAGAGTCTGCAAAACTTACATTTCCTTCTCTAAAAAAGAAAGGTGACAAAGTACCTCTCGTTTCTTATATAAAAGCCATTAATAATTTTATTTTACGGACTAGCGAGCAATTCGTTTATAATGGTTGATTAGTTCTTTAACGATAATGATTAACGACTATGGGAAGTTATCAGATTTATGTTTATAGTAAATAATAATAGTGGTCAGTAAATAGGTTATAAAATAAAATTATGCTTGGACATTACATTGAGGATGCGGATGCACTTAAACAGTTATAACTACTGACTAAGTAGGTGCTATACCTACAATAAATTAACCCTCATAGCAACAAACCACTCATATTTTATGCCCGCTATATATGTCGGGTAATTTATACTCAATGTATCTTTAACTAAATTACCATCAAACACCGTTAAACGTATAATACAATTTTTGTAACTGAAGTTTTTCTTGCTTTTTTCTTTAAAAAAGTTCACGATGAAAAGACGAAATTGGAACGAAAAAAAAAGAGTAGAAAAGTAAGGGCTGAGAAGTGTAACGTCCTCGTCGACCCTTTGTTATTAGACATCAAAAGAAAACTAAGTATGTCCCTTTGTGACACTCAGAAGATATTCGCCTTTGAACCTTGATATGATCCTCAAGTTGACATGCATTTCAAAGGACATCAACATCTAACATAATTTATAACGAAATGTTGCAGATAATTAAAAATTCATCAAATTGAAGTAAAAGCACAGGAAAACGTTCCTCATTATTATTTAAGTTCTTAAAAGACCTTATTAGGTTCTTTGAGCTTTTATAATCCCTGGGAATTCGTTCTTTTGTGTTTCTTTTATTACATCCGCGATTCTTTTTTTTTCTTGTCTATTCTTGGCGTATAAAATTGATTTAATGAATAATACCTGTCCTTAATATCGGTTAAAAGGTTGGAAGATAATTTAATTTTAGATACTAGTTGGGTGTGAGGTAATTAAGGGTTCAGAACCCAATTAATCTTTGCTGAAGCATACGAAATTTATGCCTACAGGTATGCTATCCATTACCTATCCGGCCTCTATAGTCAATATGCAGAGCAGCAGAGGCTGAAATCGGAGGGCAATAGAGTTTAACAGAAGTACCAAATTTCCCCTTATCTCCGTAAATGCAGGCTGCAAATTACGATCCTCTCACCCGACTTAAGTTTTAAAAATAGGCATTAGAATCGTTGACAAAAAAAGTTCTTCAGAATAAAATTACAGAAACTCTTTTATTCTCTTCTAAAGGGTATCCTAAATTTTTTTCTGAAAGCAAACATTTTTTTGCTCATTAGACCAAATACTTTTTCCTTTATGCAGCTATGATAACTAAAGTCTAGTCTCCAGTGGACACTCATTAGTACTGAAGTAGAATGGCCATTGGATGAAAAGTGCCAGCCTATCGTTTCAAAATAGAAAGGAAGATAAGTAGGAAATAAAAAGGAATGAAAGCAGGAAGAGTGCATCAAGTCAGAATTGTTGGATAAAATTCGTGGTTTTCAGGGTCGCAAGATGACGTCGAAACTTCTAGTATACGCTTGACTTTCCAGAGCTTCAATCCCATAGGGATCGTGCTTGGAGTGCGCGGATTAAATTTTCTCCTGTACCTGTCGTTCGTTCGTCTTTTTCCTATCGAGGGTAAAAACCTCGGAACAATAAAACCTCTCCTCTTTCCCCTTTATTGTCTATATATATATACACCGTACTTCCTACAATTTCTGCACACTCCATGACGCACCCTTCTCCGTATTTGAGTATGAAAACTGTCGTGTTATTCTCCAAGTTTCCCGAGAAAAATTATTCAAATTGTTAGAAATTAAATTAGTGAAGAAAATTATCTAGGAGCTTCATTGTAAGATATTTAATTATCTTTTTTAAAATAGAAAATTAAAAATTAAAGAAATAGTTATAAAAGGCAATGAAAACGAAAAGGGAAGAATACCATTTTTAAAATTTTACAATTTACAATTTTTACAATTTCCATTTTAGATTTTTAAATTTCCTTGTTTATATGGTATGTCCTTCAAGAATGTGAATAAATAGTGCAGGAGCTAAAGTGGTATGACATTCCAGTTATTCTGCTCAACTGCAGTTTCCTAGAGGTAATTTTAGTTATAGCTTCTCAATATTTGTTCAGGTGTCTTGATGAGGTAGCCTGGTAGGCTGAGAAACCAGACGGAAATTGTCCAAGTCCCATTTATCACAGGGTAACTCCAGAGGTGACGACTTCATTCCACACCATGAAATTTAATGCTCGAAACCAGCAGATATACAAATCTCTGATGGAATTTTCTCGGTGAAAGAGCTTTTAATAAACCAGTAAATACATTATTATACCAGCCAAATACATTATTTGGCTATAAAACATAAATTGAAACCGTAAAAATGGTGCGGTGAAACCGTAAAAAGTTTTTTTACAATGAAACCGTAAAGAAACTTATACATTTTGCTTTGGACTTTTTGATTTCATTATAAATTTTCAGTCCATTTTTGGTTACCTGTTTTAGTTGGTAAATAAGTATAGTTCTTCAATTTTGGTCACGTGGTCATCTGATACATGTCCTTGATTAGTCGACAGAATTGGTCCAAAGTACACACACCCTTCTTGTGTACGCAGTTCGAAACCTAATTGGTTATCTGTTAATCACCTTCACAAACAACGTCTGCAACCTTCTCATAGCTAGATTCATTGAAGGAATTGGAGGAATTGAACATGGTCAAATCTTCAACCTAATTATCATCTACGAAATCTCAGCCAAGATCATACGACGAATCCTGATGAACATCATGAATATATCCACTAATATCATTCGAGCTTAATAAAGTACTTGGTCTTACATCCATCACAGTACCAATCATCTTCGTCATCAATCTTCATGCCTGAGAGTCCCTATTTTTAAACCTGTAGTTCAGAACTCTCAAATAATAGATAGGTTTAATTTTTTTAAAGTGAAGAATAATAATAATATAATCTGAAATAATAATATATAATAATATTTGAATTAATATTTCATGAGAGGGAAAGGAGATTTGAAATGATGAAAGGGTATGGACAAATCCCAGTGGATGATGCATCCAACAAAGTATGCCGCGAGCTTGATTACTGATGTCTGTTTTAACGAAAAGCTATGAACATTTGAAGTTCCTCGGGACTCAGAACTGAGAAAAGCGACTCGCTTGTGTATGCATAATATAGTCGTTGGTTCAGAAGGAATATAAACGTCGACAGAGTAGGAAGCTTCTCCATTTGCCGTGAATGAGGCGACCCACATTTTCCGCGAATAGCTTTAATTCCGCAGCCGTCAGTAAAAGGAGCAACGTGCCATTATAAAACGATACTCTTCTTGAGGATGTACGTATAGACTTATAGAGGGTAAAAAAGATTCGCATGCCAAGAAGAACCGAGAAAGAGAAAAAACACCAAGTCTACTCAGGTCCAAACCTGCTTTTGCTCCGTACTTGTACCGCTGAGTACCCTTTTAAAATTGGCTTAATTAGAAAATTATATTACATTAATTATATGCACAGCATATCAATAAGTGTCTCATAATTTTATTCGTTTTCAAAAATAAAAGTAAAGTAGGAAATAATATTTCTATCTTCCAATTACATTTTGTAGACACTGCTTATAAGAGTTTAAGGAAGGAGTTGCATCGAACCTCAGTTAAAATAATATTTGGATGTTGATGGTGAATTGGCTTTAGGGTCACAAAAAATTGAAATCAATTTGTCATTGAATCAGACGTTTTGGCCTCGTATATGGGCCCTCATCAGTGATTTATTTCTGAAATATGCGTACAAAAAATTTTGGTCCGTGGAAAGATATAATTTTGTAGTAAAAAAATTTTGGTTCGTGGAAAGATACAATTTTGTAGTAAAAAAATGTTGGTTCGTGGAAAGATATAATTTTGTAGTAAAAAAATTTTGTTTCTTGGAAAGATACAATTTTGTAGTAAAAAAATTTTCGTTCGTGGAAAGATACAATTTTGTAGTAAAAAATTTTGGTTCGTGGAAAGATATAATTTTGTAGTAAAAAAATTTTGTTTCTTGGAAAGATACAATTTTGTAGTAAAAAAAT
>JBAGKK010490365.1:0-11243 GCA_037177015.1 Euceroptres primus
TATATTTATAATTACCTAGTAGTACCTATTCAAGTACATAGTAGTTCATTTTCAATTACCTAGTAGTGCATTTTCAATTACATAGTCGTAGATATTTAATTACCTAGTAGTATCTTTTTAATTACCTAGTCGAACATATTTGATTACCAAATAGTACCTACTTAATTACCTAGTAGTACCTATTTAAGCACCTAGTAGCACATTTTCAATTACCTAGTAGTACCTATTTAATTACCTAGTAGTACCTTTTTAATTACCTAGTCGAACATATTTAATTACCAAATAGTACCTACTTAATTACCTAGTAGTACCTATTTAAGCACCTAGTAGCACATTTTCAATTACCTAGTTGTACCTATTTAATTACCTAGTAGTACCTAATAACCCAACTGGTACATAATAATTCCTACTCTTCTACTTTCCTTATAGGTAGGTATAGGTATTACTACTAGGTAACAGTTTTTGTTGGCACCTGCCTCGTAATCCCTACCTAGTAATTCTCATTGATGCCAACCAGACGTTTTTATCTACTAGAAAATAGCAGTAATTAGCACTGGTACCAACAGTTCCTACTGATATTTACAAACCTTGTGGTACCTACTTAATACCTACTAGTAAGCATCTTCTATCTACCTAATACCCTATTAGTACTTAGTTATTCGTAATACTATTAAATAATAGTTCCTTATTGTACCTACCTAGTAATTCATACTAGTAGCTACTAGTAATTCTTACTTTCTATTCCACCTACCTCTTACTATCAGTAGAAACCACTAATAGTAGTTCCGTCAATATTGTTTTCAGTAGGCTTAACTGTTTTTCACTAGTTTTTGAGTAGTGCTTGCGGAATTATTCGTACCTAATGGTACCTAGTAGCACCTAGCAGCAAAAATTACTGTGAGGACGTAATTACAACATAACCTTTCCTACTTGTTCCTCGTAGTATCTAAAAGTACCTATTTGCACCTAGTAGTCAAAAATGGCACTTAATTCAACTTAAAAATATTGTAAAACACCAATTGGTGTAATTGCTCCTAGGTTCTGATAGCAACTTAACCTTTCCTACTTGTTCCTAGTGGTACCTAATAGTACCTAGTGATATCTACAGCTAACAAATGGTACCTCGTTGTACTTCAAAATTTCTACTGATTGTAATTCCTTTTATGCTATATTGTTATATATTCGAATCTAGTGATACGTAATCAATATAATAATTATATTATTCAAAATGTTAACTGTACCACCAATACATTTCCGACTGAAATGTTCATTAAGGTTACAGTTGCACGCAAATGAACTGTACACTGGTAATCTAGAAGCCTTGCTTTCGAGATAATTTAATAAGGAAAGTAAAACATCCAAGTTAGAGATGTGTAAACACATTACAGTCGTATCGTTTACCAACTCTTGGCATATTTATCGTGAAAAGGCACGCTCATCTGTGTACGTCGACCCCTGTAATGTACTTATTTATACGTATCCGGCTTGTTCACGTTACATAAACTTGGAGAGAAAACGAAGTTGACCTAGGCTCGTTAGAAGTTTCGTAAATTCAACATTAAACATCCTCAACGGTCAGTGTCTTTCGCGACGCGGATTCCAGGTCGAAGTCCCGTGTTCCTGGACACGTTTTCTCGCCCCGAAAGGTCATCTGGGGTCGTATTGACATTGCGGGGTCATTATAGCACGACGCCTCATATTTCATTCGAGTACCGTCGTCTCAATTTATTAACGATTGACACGAGTTTTAACGCCTCATTTTATTCAAATCTCATTAAATCATCTGAAAATTTCCATTGGAAACTTAGTGTACTAAATAATATTTAGACGATTTGAAACGTAATAACTTTTATTTAACTTTTAAATATAAATAAAGACCCTTCTTTAACCCGTTGACTGTGTCATGATGCGTGTCCGCGTCATAAAGCTATAGATTTATAGGTTATATATAGTCAACGGGTTAAAAAATCTTTAATCCAGAAACTTTTTTTCTCGTTTGCAACGCGGGAAACTACTTTTAATAATGATTTCGAGCAAAAAATATTACGCCTCATTTTTATTTTTTTACGTCTAAAGTTTTCCAATTTCTTTATATTTCGCGGCACACTGGAGACTTAAATCCCGAGACTATTACAGGCCGTTGAGTTTCGCATCCTGAAAATACCACAGTGAGAAATAAGAGGTCGTTCGTAGAACACAGAAGATTCTTAAGATTTCGGAGCAACCCGAATTCTTGTCCCACGCTCTTAAGAAAACTATTTCGGCAAGAACAAAGCATTGGAAATCAACTATTCTTGTGTAGTTCGTTAAATGAGATTTATTCTGAAATATTCGGAAATGTTGTCAATTTTTGCTCCTTCTTCTTCTCCTTTTCCTTTTTCTTCTCCTTTTCCTTCTACTTCTCCTTCTCCTCATTCTCCTTCTCCTTCTCCTCCTCAAGCAGCTCTTTCTCCATTTCCTGCTTCTCCTCCAGCTACTCATTTTCCTTCTCCTGCCTCTGCTACTCCTCCATCTGTGTCTCCTCCGGCAACTCCCTCTCCTTCTCCGACATCTCCTTTTCCTTCTCCAGCGTCTGTTTATCCTTTTCCTTCCTCTCCTTCTCCTTCATTTGCGTCTCCTTCTTCTTTTTCTCAGCCTTCTTCTTCTCCTGCGCTTCCTTCTTCTGCGTCCCTTTCTACTGCGCCTCCTTTCTCTCCGTCTCCTCCTGTGTCTCCACCTCCTTCTCCGTCGTCTCATTCTCCTTCTCCGGGGTCACCTTCACCTTATCCTGCGACTCCTTCTCCTTCTCCGGCGTCTATTTTTCCATCTCCTGCGTCTCCTTCTTTATCTCCTGCGCCTTCTCCTGTGTGTCCTTTTCCAGTGTCTCCTTCTCCTTCTCCGGCGTCTCTTTCTCCTTCTCAAGTGTCTCCTTTTCCTGCCTCCTTCGCCTTTTCTTGCGTCTCTTTTTCCAGCGTCTTCATCTCCTTGTCAGGCGTCACATTTCCTTCTCCTGCGTCTCCTTATGCTTCTCCTGTGCCTCCTTTTTCTGCGACTTCTCCTTTTCCTACGTCTTGTTCTCCAGCGTCACTTTCTCCTTTTCCTGCGTCATCTTCTCCTTTTCATCATCCCCTTATGCTTTTCCTCCTTCTTTATCTCATGCGTCTCCTTCTTATACTGTGCCTTCTTATACTTCTCTGGCGTATTTTTTTCATGTGATCTTCTCTTTCTCCTGCGTCTTATTCTCCTGCGCCTTTTTTCTCCTTCTCCAGCGGCTCTTTCTCCATTTCCTGCATCTTCTCCAGCTTCTTATTCCCCTTCTCTTGCCTCCGCTACTACTTTATCTGCGTCTCCTTCGGCGACTCCCTCTTTTTCCCTGACGTCTCTTTCTCCTTCTCCTTCTCCAGCAGATGTTTCTCCATTTTCTGCGCCTCCTCCAGCGACTCATTTCCCTTTCTCTTCGTCTCCTTCTCCTTCATTTGCGTCTTCTTCTTCTTCTCAGCCTCCTTCTTCTCTTGCGAATTCTTCTTCTGTGCCTCCTTCTCCTTCTCCTGCACCTCCTTCCCTTTCTCCTTCGTATTCTTCTCCTGCACCTCGTTCTTTGGCGTCTCCTTGTTCTTCTCCTTCTCCTGCGCCCCCTTCTTCTGCGTCTCCATCTCCTGCGCCTCCATCTCCTGCGTCTCCTTCTCCTAAGTCTCCATCTCCTGCGTCTCAATATCCTTCTCTGTCGTCTCATTCTTCTTTTCTGGCGTCATCTTCTTCTTATCTTGCGACTCCTTCTCTTTCTCAGGCGCCTATTTTTCCATCTCTTACGTCTCCTTTTCCTTCTCTGGCGTCTATTTCTCCTTCTGCTACGCCTCCTTCTCCTTTGCCGTCGTCTATTTCTCCATCTCCAGTGTTTCCTTCTCCTTTTCCTGCGTCTCTCTCTCATGCGCCTCATTCTCTATCTCTTGCGCCTTCTTCTGGGTGTCCTTCTCCGGCACCTTCTTTTCCTTCTCCGGCATCTCTTTCTCCTTCTCAAGTGTCTCCTTCTCCTTTTCCTGTCTCCTTCGCCTTTGCCTGCGTCTCCATCTCCTTGTCTCCTTCTCAAGTGTCTCTTTTTCCTGTCTTCTTCGCCTTTTTCCTGCGTCTCGACCTCCTTGTCAGACGTTACATCTCCTTCTTCTGCTCCTCTTTATGCTTCTTCTGTGCCACGTTCTTTTTCTGCGACTTTCTCCTTTTCCTAAGTCTCGTTCTCCAGCGCCTCCTTCTCCTTTTCCTGTGTCTCCTTCTCCTTTTCCTTTGCTCCCTTCTGCTTTTCCTCCTTCTTCTCATGCGTCTCCTTCTTCTTATACTGTGCCTCCTTCTCTTTCTCCTGCGTATTCTTCTCATGTGACCTTCTCCGTCTCCTGCGCCTTTTTCTCCTGCACCCTCTTCTCCTTCTCTTGCGTTTCCTTCTCATGCGTCTCCTTCTCCTGTGCATCCTTTTTCTTCTGCGGCACCCCCTCATCCTTCACCTAGACCTTTTTCTCCTACACTTTTTTTCGGCGCCTTCTTTTCCTATATTTTTTCTCCGGCGCCTTTTTCTCCTTCTCCGGCGTTTCTTTCTCCATCTCCAGCGTCTCCTGCACCTTTCCTGCGTCTTCATCTTCTTGTCAGGCGTCACATCTCCTTCTCCTGCGTCTCCTCATGCTTCCCCTGTGCTTCCTTTTTCTGCGGCTTTCTCCTTTTCCTACGTCTCGTTCTCCAACATCTCCTCTTTTTCCTGCGCCTTCTTCTCCTTTTCCTTCGTTCCCTTCTGCTTTTCCTCCTTCTTCTTCTTATACGTCTCCTTTTTCTTATACTGTGCCTCATTCTCCTGCGTATTCTTCTCATGTGACCTTCTCGTTCTCCTGCATCTTTTTCTCCTGCGCCTCCTTCTCTTTCTCTTGCGTCTCCTTCTCATGTGTCTCCTTCTCCTGTGTCTCCTTTTTCTTCTTCTGCACCTCCTTACCCTTCTGCGCCTTCTCCGACATCTCCTTCTCCTTCTCCTGTGTCTCATTCTTCTTCTCCTGCGCGTTAATCTACTTTTTCTGCGCCTCCTTCTTCTTCTCCTGCGCATTCCTCACCAGTGACTGCTTCTCCTTCTCCTGCGTCTTCTTTTCCTGGGCCTCCTCCTTCTTCTCCTGCGCATTCTTCTCCTGTGCCTGCTTCTCCTTCTTTTGCGTCTTCTTCTCCTACGCCTCCTTCTTTTTTTCTGCACTATTCTCCGGCGTCTTCTTCTCATTCTCAAGCGTCTCTCTCTCTCCCTCTCTCTCTCGTTCTCCGGTGACTATTTTCTCAATTCTAGCGTCCCCTTCTTCTTTTCCTGCGTCTCCTCCTGTGCCTCCTTCACCTTCTCCTGCCACTTCTTCACCTTCTCCTGCGACTTCTTCTCCTACACTTTTTTCTCCGGCGCCTTCTTCTCCTACAATTTTTTCTCCTGCGCCTTCTTCTCCTTCTCCGGCGTTTCTTTCTCCTTTTCTAGCGTCTCCTGCACCTTTTTTCTGCGTCTCCTTCGCCTTTTCCTGCGTCTCTTTTTCCTGAATCTCCATCTTCTTGTTAGGCGTCACATCTCCTTCTCCTGCGTCTTCTTATACTTCTCCTGTGCCTCCTTTTTTGCGACTTCTCCTTTCTTACGTCTCGTTCTCTAACGTCTTCTTCTCCTTTTCCTGTGTCTCCTTCTCCTTTTTTTTGTCCCCTAATTCTTTTCCTCCTTCCTCTCCTGCATCTCCTTTTTCTTATATTGTGCCTCCTCCTTCTCCTGTTTATTCCTCTCATGTGACCTTCTCGTTCTCCTGTGCCTTTTTCTCCTACGCCTCCTTCTCCTCCTTTTTTAAACTTTCATTTAAATATTTAAAGAATATTTCCATTAATCACAATTTAATTTAGTTGGCCCTAATTTTAAAAATCTTTTCTCAAATACAGAATTTAGATCTCACAAAAGTATCCAAATTCAGAAAATAGGGAAAATAATTAAAATACGAGGTTTGGTGTCCTGTTAGGTAAATTTACACCGTAAGCAAGATACAAATTGTCGATAGTCGATGTTTGTTTAGTGAGTGAAATTTTATTGGACGTGGAACCGCTGAACAAACGCAACGAATTGTTTTTTTTTCTGATTGACGATTCACGAATCAAACAAAATCAACGAAGTTGTTTGTCGGCACAGCAGGATATTTACTTTCCATTTTTTTTCTCTTAAATTTATTTTCTAGTGACTTTGGTTTTGTGGCATTTGTTGAAGAATTGATTTGAAAGCTGAAAATTGAAAGATAACAAATTTTATAAATAAATTCAGTTCAATTCAATTTGCTGAAAAAATTTGGTTTAAAATTGATATATAATTTACAAGATCTGTAAAAGTGAAAATTAAATTGAAATTGTTAATTCTTTAATAAATTTAAACTTAAATCTGTAGTATATTTATATATCACTTTCTTTTGAAAAAAGCGGCATATGTACACTTTATTTGCAATATTTTTCTAAAGTTTCAAGAAAATTGATCGATTTGTTCTGACTGTAAAAAAATGCATTGCAAAAATTTTTATTTGAATTTTCATACTCCCACCCCCCAGATTTATTCGAATACCAAAAAAAGTAAATGCGTTTTTTTTAATAAATCAATTGATATTTAGAGGTGGCTCAAAGCTCATAAAGTTTTATGTGTATTTACCATGGGAAAAAAGACGTTTTTATAAATTTGCGATAGAATCGTTAATATATTAGATGTTTCCTAAAGTTTCTTGCACGATTAAAAAAAAAAAAAAATAAATGATTATATTTATCTTTTATTTACTCATTTATTATAAATAAATGATTATTTTTTCAATTCAACCCTCATAAATTACTTTTATAGGGTCCCAAAAAACACCATAAATGCAAAAATAAAATATAGCGTATTTTTGGCGTTCAATCTTATTTTTTTGCAGTCTTTTCACAAATTGTTTTTAATACATAAGATATTACTTTCTAAACATATTTTAATTTTTTAAAAATTGTTTAAATAATTTATTACTGTTAATAACTATGTTTTCTTAGAATAAAGTTAGAAAATTGCGCTTTTTTCTACATTCTTCCACTTTTTTTCCACACTCTAATCACAATAAGATAATAATTATTGAGAATTAACAAAAGTAATTGTTTAAACAATAAATTGTTGATTATAACGATCTTATCTTCGAATAAAGCTAGAAAATTGCGTTTTTCCTGCATTCTTTAACTTTTCTTCGATTCTCTAGTAACAATGAGATAATAATTATTGAAAATTAACAAAAGCAATTTCTTAAACAATTAATTATTATAATTATTATTAATTATTTGCGGTTTTTTCAACATTCTCCAACATTGTTTCGACTTTTTAGTTATGAAACATCAAATAATTAAGCATTGACAAGAATCATTGTTTAAATAATAAGAATACTTAATTCAGAAAAAAATAATAGATTGCTTTATAAACAATGATTTTTGTTGGTGTTTATTTATTATTAACATCGTTCATAACTAAAAACACGAAGTTAAAAATGCTAGAAAAACCCGGAAGTTCCTGGATTAATTCTCAAAAAAGTATAATAATAGACAATAATAGACAGTTTGAACAAAATTTTTTTTTTTATTTATTCGTTATTATTCGTTGATAACTAAAGAGTCGAAAAAAAGTTGAAGAATGTAGAGAAAACCGCTATTTTTTATCTTTTTTTAAGAAAATAATGTTATCAACCATAATAAATTGTTTAAACAATTATCTTTGTTCATTTTGATTAATTATTATCTCATTATAACCACAGAGTCGAAGAAAAGTTGAAGAATGTAGAAAAAACCGCAATTCTCTAGCTTTGTTCTAAGAGAGGATTGTTAAAATCAATAATTAATTGTTTAAACAATTACTTTTGTTACTTTTCAATATATTTTGGTGTTTAATTTTATATTTTTTGCAGTTTTAAAAAAAAATTGTTCTTAATACGTAAAATATTACTTTTTAAACATATTTTGATGCTTAGAACATTGTTTAAACAATTTATTATTCTTTATAACTATCTTTTCATGGAATAAATCTAGAAAATTTCGGTTTTTTCTATATTCTGCAACTTTTCCTCCACTTTTTACTCATAATCAGATAATAATCATTAAAAATTAACAAAAGTAATTGTTTGAACAATTAATTGTTGTTTTTAACGATTTTATTTTAGAAAGAAGCTAGAAAATTGCGATTTTTCCACATTTTTCGACTTTTCTTCGCCTCCCTAACTGGACTGAGATAATAATTATTGAAAATTAACAAACTTAATTGTTTAAACAATTAACAATTGTTTCTAACGATCTGTCTATTAGAGTAAAGTTAGAAAATTGTATTTTTTCTACTTTCTTCAACTTTTCTTCGACGCTTGTTATAATGAGATAAGAATTATTAAAAAGTAACAAAAGCAATTGTTTAAACAATTAATTATTGTCTCTAAAAATCCTCTCTTTGAATAAAGCTAGAGAATTGCAGTTTTTCCTACATTCTTCAACTTTTCTTTGCCTCTGAAGTTATAATGACATAATAAGTGATTAGAATTATAATTAAGAAAAATAATTGTTTAAACAATTTATCATTTTTTATGACAATCTTTTCTTAAAACGAAGATAGAAAATTGCGGGTTTTTCTACATCTATCAACTTTTCTTCAACTTTTTAGTTATCAACAAATAATAACAAATAAACATCAACAAAAATACTTTCTGAAACTGTATACTATTGTCTATTATTATAGTTTTTTGAGAATTAGGGTTTTTGAGGTTTTTTATAAAATTTCGAACTTTTCTTTGACTTTTTAGTAATGAACAAATTAATAACAGATCAACACCAACAAAAATCATTATTTAAAGAGCATTCCATTTTTTCGGAATTAAGTATTTTTATTATTTAAACAATGATTCTTGTCGATATTTAATTATTTGACTAAAGAGTCGAAGAAATGATGAAGAATTTTGAGAAAAACAGCAATTCTCTCGCTTTATTCTAAAAGAAGATCATGATAAACAATGATTAATTGTTTAAGCAATTACTTTTATTAATTTTCAATAAGTATTTTCTCATTTTAACCAGAGAGTCGAGGAAAAGTTGAAGAATGTAGAAAAAACCGCAATTTTCTAGCTTTATTCTAAGTTAAAATCGTTATCAAAATAATTGATTGTTTAAACAATTACTTTTTTTAATTTTTAATAATTTTTATCCCATTATGGCTAGAGAGCAAAAGAAAAGTGGAAGTATGTAGAAAAAGCGCAATTTTCTAGCATCATTCTAAGAAAAGATATTCATAAACAATAATGAATTATTTAAACAATTTCAAAAACATCCAAATATGTTTAAAAAGAAATATCTTACATATTAAAAACAATTTATGAAAGAACTGCAGAAATACGCGATATCTCATTTTCGTTTATCGTATCTTATTTTATCTTACCTTTAATTTTTAATTAATATCATCCAAACCTACAGAAATGATGTATTTTGGTGGGTTTTATGTGTCCACCAATTTTGGTTTAGATATCTCATAAATTGACTGAGATATTTCATTTTCAGTGTTTAAAATCATTTTTTGACACAGTGTGCATAAAATGTGTTTTTACACACCCATATTAGTGCGTAAAACAGCTTATTACAGACCCACTAATATGGGTGTGTTAGAAACGCATTTTACGCACACTGAGTCAAAAAATATCGTACGAAACTCGTGCGTACGGTTTTACCCACTTGTGGTGATTGCGTGGCACTCGTGCAACGAGATCAACACGCGTGTGTAAAACTACATTTTACGCCCATGTTGCATAATATACTATTTATTACAGATAATAATTCCCGGTAGCACATTTTCTTATAATTCGCATTCCACCGATCTCTGGTTGAATTTTTTTTCGCAAAATAGAAACATATTTGAATTTTTTTAGTATTTTAGGTACTTGGTGGCGATTCGCTACTACGTATCTTGACTTTAAAATAAATTGACAAATCTTTCCTTATTTTGAGGTTATGTTAAGTTCTGTATACCCACTGTCGGTAAAGCAAAGCTTCTACTAAAGTGTTTACCACCAAATGTTAATATTGTTACCCAAATAATGATATCAGCAAAGTTTTTTATTTTGAGGTTAGGTTATGTTCGCCGTACCCACTGTCGGTAAAGTAGATCTTCTACTAAAGCGTTTATCATCAGATTTTAATATTTTTACACAAATTTTCGTGTTAGAAAATTTTTTCAAATTATTTTTTTTTAAATAAAAAAGGCAAGACAAACGATTAGTTGAAAACAGTGGGAAAGGAAGAGGGTGGGGGAGACACGTGATGGGAGGAACGCAGTTGAGGGTTTAACGTCCACGTGGCACGTTGCCAGCCACATATATCACATCATGGTATAATCGGTCTACATTCACACCTAGCTCATTCGACTTCCCATTCTATGAATGGATTCACCATATTCTGAGTTATTGAGCCAGACGATTAGGCCCATGCTATGTCACTTTCATGTGCAAGATAAATTGAAATTTATTTTTTAATTTTTTAACTCCTATTGTGATTCATTGCTTATCTGAGTTTCCAGATTATTTTGAAAAAATTTTTCATATCATTAATCATCGTCAAACTAAAAAATCTTTTTCACTTTTGCAAAAAAATGACATTCTGGTTAATTGGAAGATTCTGGAATATGTTTGGAAACTACTGGAGTAGTACTGTAAATTTTAGGATACTTTTACATTTTCTAGTGATGTTCAAAATGATTCGGGGTGTCGGGTTATCGGGATGTCGGGATAACCCGACCCGAGAGTTCAATTAAAAAATTTCCAGAAATTTACCGGAAATTTTCGGTAAGTTTCCAGAAATTTTCAGAAGTTTCTGGAAATTTACCGGAAATTTCTGGATATTTTTAAATTGAACCCGACCCGAAATTTCCAGAAATTTACCGGAAATTTCCTGTAAATTTCAGGAAATTTCTGGTAAGTTTCCAGACATTTTCGGATATTTACCGGAAATTTCTAGGTATTTTTTAATAATCCGACCCGAAATTTCTAGAAATTTACTGAAAATTTCCGGTAAGTTTCCAGACATTTTCGGAAATTTACCGGAAATTTCTGGATATTTTTTAATAATTCGACCCTAAATTTCCAGAAATTTACCAGAAATTTCCGGTACGTTTCCAGAAATTTCTGGAAATTTTCGGAAATTTCTTGAAATTTTATATTGAACCGAACCCGACAGCCCGAAAACTTGGCCAGACCCGAAAGTTCAATTAAAAA
>JBAGKK010490387.1:0-15873 GCA_037177015.1 Euceroptres primus
TAGGAAGGAGGGGTTACAACCCCTCCTTCCTACCTTCTTTCCCATGTGTTGAAGGAAGATACAAGATTTCTGGCTACTATTATTATAAATAATAAATATTGTAAATAAATAAATTATTTTGAGCGAATATTATTTTTTAATTAGTAAAATTAATGTACAATAAGATTAAAAATTACAGCTGATTTTTATCTTTACATTTATGTATTAAATTAAATTTTCATTCAAAATTTCTTTATTGATTTATGATACTTTTTGTTGACGAAAAATGGTATTATCATAATTAGATAATAAAAAGTAAAATGAGCAGGTTCAAAATACCTACTTATAAAAATCACTGAAACGATATTATTCTCAATTCATCAGAAAATTTACTAAATTTATTTTATTTTGTGCAATTATAATCCTTACGATTACATACTGCGAGAATAATTTAATATTAAGAAGACCTCAGCAGGTGAAAAGTTTATCTTGACGTTGTGTGAATTAATCTAACAAACGATTTTCTTTGAAAGTAAAAGTTTTTTATGAGTAAACATTTCTTTTTTATTTATTTACCTGCCTTGTAAGGAAATAAATTAAAGAGAGAGTTTTCTAAATTAATTTCAATTTTATATACATATGAGATATAAATTTAACACTCAAAACGAAACTAAATAAAGTTTCGGTTAACTTTAATATTCACTAACATCTAGATGATAAAAAAAATACATTATAATATATTTACACTGTATTTAAATTAAATCGCTAATTTAATCATGTTTTCAAATTTGAAATTATGAATCTGCAGAAAGCATTTAGATTTAGATAATCGGATCCGACTAATCATTACAATACATATTTTTCAGTAAATATACATATTTTTATTTCTCTGTTGCAGATAGCGGGCCGGTAACCGCCAGACTTAAGAAATGGTCATCGTTACTCGGGTAAGTTCAATTAATTAATTTTAAGGCTGAGGATCTTGTTACGGAAATTTCCGTACAACTAGCATACAACACAAAGGAGGGACGGGCTATTGTTACGAAAAATTCCGTAACAATAGCCTCGGCCCATACTATGTTGCGTGCTAGTTGTCCGGAAATTTCCGTAATACTAAAAACTACCTAATTTAAAAAAATTTTTAATTCAGTTAAAGATAATTTGATTTATTTAAATTAGTTATCATTTTTTAAATTATATTTGACCCGAATCAGATGATTGAAAAAATTTGTGTGATTTGTTTTTGAAAAAAAAAATCAAACATCTTGAGCTTAGCATTGACGATCATAATTATCGCATATGGATCTCCCTGCTTCCCATGGTCTTTGGAACAGTTATTCGCTTGCACGTGGCTAACATATTTTGCATTCCTAAGTCGAAAGTTGTATGTTTTCTATACATCAAGAGGATTTTCCTTAATAGCAATATTTTTTTATAGTATTTATAATGCCGTGAAAATGGATAAAATCTGATTATCTGATGCTTTTAATAATATGAAGAAAGTAAATTATTAGGAAAAAATGACCCTTTTTATGCATGCATCTACAGCATGTGTCATTTTCGAATTTGTCCAGATTTTATTGCACGAAATTCTTGGAACACATGTGGAATTTAAATTTTTAGACTGTTAAAAAACTTTCAAAACTTTGAACATATTTATTCAAATAATAAAATAGATTAGAAGGTTATTTCCTTATTATTAACGGCTTTTTCTTGTGTTTTATGAATATTAGGTATTTTGTAACATCTTTTGATATTCATGAAACAAATTAGCAATGAGCGTAACGGCATCGCCATTCTTGCATTTAAGCTACTGACATAATTTTTGGTACTGCGAGCAGCACATGGTAAACTTAACAATGAAAATTTTGCATTTTTAGAAAAAGAAAGCTGCACGTGTGTATATCTGAACACGTACTGGGAGAAAAATTTGTTTGATCCAATTAAAAATGGGTCAATTGAAGCCAAAAAATTGACTCGATATTAAATTTTGTTTGTTAAAAATTTGTTTGATCCAATTAAAAATGGGTCAAACCATTTTTATTTGAATCATAAAAATTTTTTTTGAATTATAACAAATTTTGTTTGAATGAAAAAAATTTATTTACATTAATACATCTTTTATGAAAAATGATAACAAAATAATTCGATTGATCATACATATAACAAAATTATAATACGTGACGTTCTAGAAGAAAAGCGCCCATTTTGTCGATCGTAATTTCGGAGATATTCACGTTTTTGAAAATAAAGGTCGGAATTATCGATCTTGGATTTTCAATAGGAAATCATACTTTAATCTATACTCTATTTGATGACATCACACTTAGGTTCCGGAAGTGACCAGAAGTGTATTTTGTGTTTAAAAAATAAATATAACACGTGCGCTTGCCAACTTTAAATGCGTTTTTCTCGAAAAGCGTTTTTTTTTATGTTCCAACTTCAAAATGGACCCAGAGACTCGTTTTTCAACCTAGTGGGTTCGTTCTGGGCTTAAAATGTCAGGAATTTATCCGGCAAGATGCCACTATATGTAACTCCACGCCGACAATATGGGCCCTTTTCCTCTGGAACGTCACATATATTTGATTTAAACGAAGGATTTGTCTCAAATAATTTTTTTTAACTTGCTCAATAACAAAAAAAACACAGTTGTCTCTTTATAAGGGCTTCCGGTGTAGCCTATGTACGAAACCTTTAAAATATTTGTTCATTTTCAAGGGAGAGGGAATAATTACATCAGAGTTAATTTGTATTGTTACAAAGTTACAATACTTCGTTCCACCATCATTCACTAAAAAAAGAGGCCATCAGGATAAGATATTCATCTCGGAAGCTTGACGTAACTCTTAAAAATCATACTTTACGAATTTAAGTTACTTATGCAAAAACAAAACAATCTGAATGTTATTATTAGTAACAATAGAATATTGTTCCAAAAGGTATTGAAAATTTATTTCTCATACAACTTTCAAATTGATTTCTTGTATTATATTCAAACTTCAAATTCAGATTTGACAATAATGTTTATATTTCTTACTGAATCAAAAACAAATTTACGATAATATTTCTAAGAAAACTACGAGTCATATTTTTAGTGCTTAGGCAGCATGTTTTATGCATGTTTCACTATTGCAATAATGTTTTCCCCTGCTCAGTTTTCTATCACCTTAATTTTCTTTTTGATTTTTTTAAAGCACGAATTTTAAATATTAAATATAATGTAGAAGTAGTTTGAAATCCAAGTTTTGGGCATTTATAATGGAAACATTGAAGTGGTAAACGAGGGGCCCTTAGTGCGCACCAAAAAGCGGAAGACCTCTTCGGATGTTCCGGTATGTGAACAATTAGGGCGTACAAACATAAGGTGCATATATGTACACAGAACTAAAAATGTGTGTGTTCTGGACAGCGCACCTACAGTTAGTTGTAGTTAGTAAATTCAAACCAGATTATGTTGAAATCATTACAGATGTTACTTTTATTTCCTCACAGCTTCATTTTTTAATTAAAGAGCAGCGCTTATCTGACGATTATGTCACCTGCACACGTGGTCTGTCGTTTTACAAAAAACATAGAGCAGTAATAACATTAATTTTTTTCAAAATACAGAAAAAATAAACTTGAAATGTTGAATTAAATTAATAATCTAAAAAGCACCCAATCAGTAAAAATAAATAAATTTTATAATATAACATTTCTCCATTATAATGTAAATAAAATCTATATATATATATATAGATTTTATATCATTTTATATTCTTATATAGAATTTATAAACTACACAGTAAATGGAACATTATTTTAATCTGCAGCGATATTATTTTGATCTGAAGTGAATCAATTATTCTATTGTCCCAGTCTTGTTTTTTCTATTTCTCATTGTGCTGCTGATTAAAATGATACCTTGAGATTGTCTGAGTATAAGTAAAATTAACATTTCAACAATAATGTATAAATTATAAGACGAGTTTTTTAACAATAGACTTTGATCTACTTTTCTTATTATTATCGTATTTTTATACTTTATTATCCTTGATCGTTCCTTATAAAAAAATACGTTCAATCGATTGTTGTTGCATGAAAGGTCACAATTTTTTATAGAACAGTTATACAGTGTTTTGTACAATGTAAAGCTGTTTTGTTTAACTATATTCTAAACTTATTAGCTTATTCTCATCGCATGAATCATTCAGAATATACATTATCCAAGTATTAATGAGTATTAACCATTTTTTATTAATTATTTTAATAAAAAAATTGAACAAAAAAACGAAAACAAGAATAAGATCTTTTTAATTTTCTTTAGGAGGAAGACCTTACAATACGATATTTTTTATGTGAAGAGTATATTTAACTATTAATATATTTATTTGAAACAATTTATTAACTTCTGTTAATTAATAAAAGTACATTCTTTCAGGGCGATTACATATGGATCGAACCCATCTCAGGAAGGGAATTTGATGTCGCGATTGGAGCGCGTGTAGTTTCTGCAGAAGGCAGGAGGATTCAAGTAAAAGACGACGACAATAAGGTAATAATATAATTTATGTAGAAAATAAAAATTATTTACAAATTTCTTCTTTTTTAACTTTAATTTCTCAGTTTACCGTAATATTTTTCTATAAACTAAATCAGTTTTCCTTCAAGATTTTTTATTTTAAATTCTAATTTACTGTTTTCTTATATTTATAGGAACAATGGCTAACTCCAGAAAGACGTATAAAAGCCATGCACGCTACATCGGTGCAGGGTGTGGAAGATATGATCAGTTTGGGAGACCTCCATGAAGCTGGAATTCTGAGAAACCTTCTTATTCGTTACAATGAGAATCTCATCTATGTAAGAATTCATAAAATTTATCATTAGATTATAAAACATGAATCTTTTCATTTTAGTACCTTCATTTTATTAAAAGATAATAATAAAAAATATGTAAAGATTTGATTATTAATTTATTATTGTTTTCAGACGTATACGGGTTCCATATTGGTGGCTGTGAATCCGTACCAAATATTGCCAATTTACACTGCCGAGCAAATAAAGCTTTACAAGGATCGAAAAATTGGTGAACTACCACCGCACATATTTGCAATAGGGGACAACAGTTATGCTCACATGAATCGTTATGGTCAGGATCAATGTATTGTAATAAGGTAAACATTTTTTAATGCATTTTTTTCATAAATACTCATATTATGAGAACAAATATCGATGTGACCTAAAAAGATATAAAGAAGGCACAGAAAGAAATAACTCAATGAATATAATGTATTTCTCGGAAATTAAAATTGAATCTTAAAACTTCATAAATATTTCAGTGGTGAAAGTGGAGCAGGAAAAACTGAGAGCACGAAATTGATTCTACAGTATCTAGCAGCCATCAGTGGGAAGCATTCATGGATAGAGCAACAAATTTTAGAAGCTAATCCAATTCTCGAAGGTGCAGGCTGACGTTTTTCTTATTTACACGAATTCTCTATTCTTTGAAAAACTGAAATTTTGATGTAAAAAAGGCTAGATTGCTATTATAAGTTTCCAAATGTCAAATTCAATTTTAGAGCGTTTAATTTTTAATTAAAATTTTACATTCTAATAATTGTCAATGAAATATCAGTTTGAAAGCTGAAAGCAGTCAATTACAATTTGAAATCCTACTTAAAAGCTTTTAATTCTGCACTCCTACGACATTTTTTTTATATTATAAATATCGTAGCTTTAAAATTTAGGAGGAATTTATTACTTCAAATTTGATTATTTAAAAAGTTGACCTTATAAGAGCAATAATTATATCTAAATACAAAATCATTAATATCATGTTTATTCTATTTGTTAGCGTTTGGTAATGCAAAAACCGTCAGGAACGACAATTCCTCTCGATTTGGGAAATACATAGACATTCACTTTAATGACCAAGGGGTAATAGAAGGAGCTAAAATAGAGCAGTATCTTCTCGAAAAATCTCGAATAGTATCTCAAAGTATGGATGAAAGGAATTACCATGTATTTTATTGCATGTTAGCCGGTCTCTCGAAAGAGGAGAAACAGAAACTAGAATTGGAGGATGCATCATCGTACAGGTACCTAATAGGGGTGAGTACACTTCCAAATAATCAAAATTAACACAATTAGCCAAACAAAGAAATAACTCTAAAACGAAGGCCTGAGAATTTTGAAGATAAGAAAAGGACACAAAAATATCAATTAATCGTTATATACATTTAAAGCTAAAGAAACTATATTTTCAGGGAGGCAGCATCACCTGTGAAGGTCGTGATGATGCCGCTGAATTTTCAGACATCAGATCGGCAATGAAAGTTTTGCTGTTTACAGATTCAGAAATATGGGAAATTTTAAAACTGCTAGCAGCTCTATTACATATAGGAAATGTTAAATATAGAGCTACTGTTGTAGGTAAGTTTTAAAAATGCCAAAACATTCATTAGCAAAACTTAAGTAATCACCGAAACACAAGTAGTTTCTTAATTCTCGTCAGTGCACATTTTTGAGAAACCTCAAATCTTTAAACAAACAATTGTATCTTTTCAGATAATTTAGATGCAACAGAAATTCCTGAGCAAACGAATGTAAAAAGGGTAGCACAATTATTAGGCGTTCCTGTCCAATCTTTGATAGATGCTCTTACGAGGCGGACAATCTTCGCGCACGGTGAGACAGTGGTAAATATTACAAGCATAATATTATATAAATTTATTTCTTCAAATTCCAAATTTGACAATTTCCAAATTAACTTTCTAAAGCTAATTTCATTAGTTTAATACAGCACTAGGAAATTTTACTTTAGAAATTAAAACAACATGCAATTATAATTCTTAGGTATCAACTCTTTCAAGAGAACAATCCGTAGACATTCGAGATGCGTTCGTAAAAGGAATTTACGGAAGACTGTTTATACACATAGTAAAAAAAATCAACGAAGCTATCTTCAGGCCAAAAAACACATCCCGCAGTGCTATCGGTGTTCTAGACATCTTCGGTTTTGAGAATTTCAATCACAATAGCTTTGAGCAATTTTGCATAAACTATGCGAACGAGAATCTTCAACAATTTTTCGTTCAACACATCTTCAAGTTGGAGCAGGAGGAATACAATCATGAAGGAATCAACTGGCAACATATTGAATTTGTTGACAACCAAGATGCTTTGGACCTGATTGCAATCAAGCAACTGAATATCATGGCTTTAATAGACGAGGAGTCAAAATTTCCTAAGGTACGAGTAACAGTAAAAGAATACTTGAAATTATTTGATTTGATACCAATTCTAATAATTAATCATTCTTTAGGGAACGGACCAGACAATGTTGGCGAAAATTCACAAGACTCATGGCACCCATAGAAACTATCTGAAACCAAAGTCGGATATAAACACCTCCTTTGGTTTAAATCATTTTGCTGGAGTTGTTTTTTACGACACAAGGAGTTTCCTAGAAAAAAACAGAGACACATTTAGTGCGGATTTACTGCAGCTGATCCACATCTCTTCTAATAAGTTTCTTCAAGTTTGCTTTGTTGAGGACATAGGCATGGGTTCTGAAACTAGGAAGAGAGCTCCGACGTTGTCTACGCAATTCAAGAAGTCTTTGGATTCTTTAATGAAAACACTTTGTAGCTGTCAGCCATTCTTTATTAGATGCATCAAACCCAACGAGTATAAAAAACCAATGGTAGGTCTATTATAGTCAGTAGAAGTTTTAAATATTTTAGGAAATATTATTCAGAATTTATTTTTAATATTTATGTTAATTAAACAAGTTAATTTGATAACTTTCAGATGTTTGATAGAGGGCTTTGTTGTCGACAACTGAGATACTCAGGAATGATGGAAACCATTAGAATACGTAGAGCAGGTTATCCCATTCGACATGCTTTTCCAGAATTCGTCGAGAGGTACCGATTTCTCATCCCAGGTGTACCTCCAGCGCATAAGGTTGGTTATTTTTTCACATTAGATTAATTACTTCCCACTAAAAATGCCAGTAATATCCTGTCAATTTACGAAAATCTTTCGACTTGAATTTTGAAGACTGAATGCCGAGCCGCAACCTCAAAAATCTGTCATGCCGTACTAGGCAGATCCGATTACCAGCTGGGGCATACCAAAGTATTTTTGAAGGACGCACACGATCTTTTCCTAGAACAAGAACGAGATCGAGTCCTTACTCGGAAAATCTTAATTCTGCAACGCAATATCCGTGGTTGGGTCTACAGAAGGAGATTTTTGCGTATGCGTGCAGCTGCCATAATCATCCAAAAATTTTGGAGAGGCTACGCTCAACGACAGAGATACAAACGTATGCGAATTGGTTATATGCGTCTCCAAGCTCTCATCAGATCGCGAGTACTCTCGCACAGATTCAGACATCTTCGTGGTCACATTGTCGCTCTACAAGCTCGGGCGAGAGGTCACCTAGTGCGCAGGATGTACCGAAAGAAAATGTGGGCCATTGTTAAAATTCAAGCCCACGTGAGAAGGCTTATAGCACAGAGAAGGTACAAGAAAATCAAATATGAATATCGTCTCCACATTGAAGCTTTGAGACTCAGGAAAAAGGAGGAAAGAGAACTGAAGGATCAAGGAAACAAGAGAGCAAAAGAAATTGCAGAACAACACTTTAGGGTACTGTGAAGATTAAAAATGTTCTTTTTTCTACCATTGAGTTTTTTATATTTTGGATGTCCTTTCCTAATGTTGAACATTTTCTGAATTTCAGGAACGAATGCAAGAACTAGAAAGGAAGGAAATAGAGATGGAAATAGAAGATAGACGCAGGATGGAGATAAAGAAGAACCTAATTAATGATGCAGCCAAAAAGCAAGACGAGCCAGTTGATGACAGCAAATTAGTAGAAGCCATGTTCGATTTCTTGCCAGATTCTAGCAGCGAAGCTCCAACGCCTGCAAGAGAAACTTCCGTCTTCAATGTAAGCTATTAAACCAACAGTCTAAAAAGATATATTTCATGGAACTAGGAAGGATTAACCAAACTTACATAAAAAATGTTTATAGGATCTTCCAGCGCCTAAAGCAGATCAACAAGAAATAATCAGTCCTGTTCAAACTGCTTCTGAAGACGAGGAGGATCTTTCGGAATTCAAGTTTCAGAAATTCGCTGCAACTTACTTCCAAGGAAACATCAATCACCAGTACTCTAGGAAGCCTCTTAAACATCCTCTTCTTCCATTACACACCCAAGGCGACCAACTAGTGTGTATCCGAGTGAAATATTTATCAGCGTTAATGGTTTACTAATCATTTTTGTCAATTATTGCCGTAATTTAATCGTTTATCCTTTACAGGCAGCACAAGCATTATGGATAACCATTCTCAGATTCACTGGCGATTTACCAGAGCCCAGATATCATACTATGGACAGGGACAATACTTCCGTTATGTCTAAAGTAACTGCCACTTTAGGACGCAATTTCATCAGGAGCAAAGAATTCCAGGAAGCTCAGTTGATGGGCATGGATCCGGTAATACATCAACTATAAAAAAAAACTAGTTCCTCTCTCCCTCATGCTCATTCTTTAATATTAAATATCTATTCCAATTATAGGAAGCATTCATGAAGCAAAAGCCTCGCTCAATTCGGCACAAGCTCGTTTCTCTGACTCTGAAGCGTAAAAACAAATTAGGAGAGGATGTAAGAAGAAAGTTACAGGAAGAAGAGTACACGGCAGACAGCTATCAATCCTGGCTTGAGGCAAGACCAACCTCCAATCTGGAGAAACTTCATTTTATAATAGGTCACGGAATTCTACGAGCAGAACTCCGGGATGAAATCTACTGTCAAATTTGCAAGCAGTTAACCAACAATCCATCTAAATCTTCACATGCACGTGGTTGGATTCTTCTTTCATTGTGTGTCGGTTGCTTCGCTCCTTCCGAGAAATTCGTCAACTACCTCCGAGCTTTTATAAGAGAAGGTCCGCCAGGTTATGCACCATATTGCGAGGACAGATTGAAGAGAACCTTCAACAATGGAACGAGGAATCAACCACCCAGTTGGTTGGAGCTCCAAGCTACAAAATCTAAAAAACCAATTATGCTCCCCATCACTTTTATGGACGGGAATACAAAAACACTACTAGCTGATTCAGCAACCACTGCCAGGGAATTGTGTAATCAACTTTCGGATAAGATATCGCTAAGAGATCAATTCGGATTTTCTCTTTACATCGCTCTTTTCGATAAGGTTTCGTCTTTAGGAAGCGGAGGTGATCACGTGATGGATGCGATATCCCAGTGCGAACAGTACGCCAAAGAACAAGGCGCTCAAGAGAGAAATGCACCTTGGAGACTGTTTTTCCGGAAGGAAATATTTGCACCCTGGCACGAACCAACTGAGGATCAAGTCGCTACAAATTTGATTTATCAACAGGTTGTAAGAGGAGTCAAGTTTGGAGAGTATCGGTGCGATAAAGAAGAAGACTTAGCAATGATTGCTGCTCAACAATATTATATAGAATACCATATAGACATGAACGTAGACAGATTGTTCACACTCTTGCCAAACTATATTCCGGATTATTGTCTAACTGGTATTGAGAAAGCTATCGATAGGTGGGGACACCTCGTCTTACAGGCTTATAAAAAAGTAAGTCATTTTTAAGCAAATCAAACGGAGATATAGGGTAACCAAAAATATATTAAATTATAAGGGAAACTAAATTAAACAAAACTTTTTAGTAATGGTTAGTAAACAATCTTGAAGCTAGGTGTGGAAAAGAGATCCAACCAATATATTTCTGGTCACCCTGTTTTAGGTTTGTACTTAAAGCAATATGCAAGTTAACAAAAGATCACACTTTCTTCCAGAGTTACTATTTAAAAGAAAAAGTACCTGCTTTACGAGTTAAGGAGGACATAGTAGGATATGCAAAATTTAAGTGGCCGCTGCTCTTTTCTCGCTTCTACGAAGCCTACAGAAATTCGGGGCCGAATTTACCTAAGAACGATGTTATCATCGCAGTTAACTGGACTGGGGTGTACGTCGTCGACGATCAAGAACAAGTTCTTTTAGAATTGTCTTTTCCTGAAATAACCACCGTATCTAGTCAAAAGTAAGTTTTCTGAAAATCGTGCATTTCTGTCTACAAAAGAACGCCTAAGTAATATCGAAAATTATTGTCTTAGAACCAACAAGATGTTTACGCAAACCTTTAGCTTGTCGACGGTGCGAGGAGAAGAATTCACGTTTCAAAGTCCAAACGCGGAGGACATTCGTGACTTGGTAGTGTACTTTTTGGAGGGATTGAAGAAACGAAGCAAATTTGTTATCGCGCTACAAGACTACAAAGCACCAGGAGAGGGTTCTTCTTTCCTGAGCTTCCAGAAAGGAGATTTGATTACTTTGGAAGATGAAAGCACAGGAGAGACTGTGCTTAACTCCGGATGGTGCATCGGAGCTTGCGAAAGAACTGGAGAAAAAGGAGACTTCCCAGCAGAAACAGTTTATGTCTTGCCTTCTCTGACTAAACCACCGAACGATATTTTGGTAAAAATTATATCTCTCTTGTGTTATAAGTTTTTGCACAAATATTTCTTTTGAATTTCTTTTCACAGACTTCTGCAAACTTCTGTTTGACTTTACAGGCACTATTCAGTATAGAAGGTTCTGAAAACGGTCGCAGATTGTATCCACAGCAGATTAATGGAGTAGAACCTCGCGACAAACCTCACACTTTGCTCGAGTATTCAATTGACCACTTCCGGTAAACATTTCTTTAAGCTTTCAATAAAAATTAATTACGAACTTATAAATAACCAGATTTTATTCCTTTCAGAACTCCACCGAAAAAGTCTATCTCAAAAGCTTTAACTTTGACCACCGCTCGACGAGGACATACAGACGAATTGTGGCGTCACTCCAGGGAACAGATAAAACAACCATTGCTCAAGAAATTAGTATCTAAAGAAGAGCTAGCAGAAGAAGCGTGCTACGCTTTCGCCGCAATTTTAAAATATATGGGAGATCTACCAACTAAAAGACCTAGAATTGGTAATGAATACACCGATCAAATCTTTGACGGACCTCTGAAGAATGAAATACTGCGAGACGAAATCTATTGCCAAATAATGAAGCAGCTAACTGACAATCGAAACAGACTGAGTGAAGAACGAGGATGGGAACTGATGTGGCTAGCTACAGGATTGTTTACTTGTAGTCAAAGTCTTTTAAAGGTAGACACATAGATGAAAACAGAAAAAGAAATATTTTTTATTGTTGATGAGTTTACTGATCATCTACTTTGCATTTTCAGGAATTGACGTTATTCTTGAGAACGAGAAGGCATCCCATTTCACAAGATTCCCTGCAGAGACTTCAGAAAACCTTGCGCAATGGTCAAAGAAAGTATCCTCCTCATCAAGTAGAGGTCGAAGCTATTCAACACAAAACGACACAAATTTTCCATAAAGTTTACTTTCCTGATGACACAGACGAGGTAGTTCTAATAGAATCATCCACTTTTTTATTTCTTTTTTCTTTATAGAATAATCTAATTAATCGAGAAAACTAAAATATTTTGTCTTAGGCGTTCGAAGTCGATTCATCAACGAGAGCCAAAGACTTTTGTCAAAACATCGCTCAAAGACTGAGTCTCAGATCCGCTGAGGGCTTCAGTTTATTCGTAAAAATTGCCGACAAAGTAATTTCCGTCCCTGAAGGCGACTTCTTCTTCGACTTTGTTCGACATTTGACTGACTGGATAAGAAAGGCTCGTCCACCTCGAGATGGTAAATTTTTTCTAATTGAAATTAATTTTCAATATTGAGTTCCCTATCGAGATGAATACAAAATAATCCTTCTATTCAGGTGTCGCGCCTCAATTCACATACCAAGTATTCTTCATGAAGAAACTCTGGACAAACACAGTTCCGGGCAAAGACAGAAATGCTGACCTAATATTCCACTTTCACCAAGAACTGCCTAAATTACTGAGAGGTGCGAAATCAGACTTTATACTTTAAATTTATGACTTTATTATATTCAATGACTTATCATGAATTTCTTTTTAGGATATCATAAGTGCACTAAAGAAGAGGCCTCCAGATTAGCAGCTCTCGTTTATCGAGTACGATTCGGGGAAAGTAAACAAGAATTACAAACGATTCCGTGAGTACTTTTCTAAAGTTGAAACTTTATTGAAATCTCTTAGATTGGAACATTGGAATGAGATTAAATGTTTTGCATTTCAGTCAAATGCTTCGAGAATTGATACCAGGCGACTTGGTGAAAGTACAAAGCGCTAATGATTGGAAACGATCAATAATAGCTGCTTACAATCAGGATGCAGGTGAGTTTTACAAGTGAAAATTGATGAAAATAAGTTCTTTGATTCTAGATAGTAATTTATATTTTTAAATGTGCGTTATTTTATTGCAGGTATGAGCCCAGAAGATGCTAAAATAACATTTTTGAAAATTGTGTATCGGTGGCCCACTTTTGGATCGGCCTTTTTCGAAGTTAAGCAAAGTACAGAATCACATTACCCGGAATTGTTGCTAATTGCTATCAACAAACATGGAGTGAGTCTTATTCATCCGCAAACGAAGGTAACTTTCTTTCTTTCTTTTTTTCTTTTTCAATTTTAACGGAACAATTTTCAAAATTTTTGAACATTATAACAAAGATCAGCTAAAAATAGTTTCCAATAAGGCCTCTTAGCTAATGTCTTAGAATCCCTAATGTTTTAGAAATTGTAATCCTTTCCCATCTTTTTTTACTGGTTATCTACTTCCAAAGATGGTTTTAAAAATTTCGGAAAAGACTTTTCAGAGCAGTTAATAACTAAAATTTGTTTTCAGGACATATTAATAACACATCCATTCACTAGAATTTCCAACTGGTCGTCGGGAAATACCTATTTCCATATGACAATAGGAAATTTAGTGCGAGGCACTAAACTATTATGCGAAACCTCGCTCGGTTATAAAATGGACGATCTTTTAACCTCGTACATATCATTAATGCTTACAAACATGAATAAACAACGTACAATACGAATAAAGTAGCACTGCTAATATTTCACAAGGTGCAAAAAAATGTTTAATCGTGGCTCTTCTACTTATTTGCAGAGTTGATTTTCCATCACTCAAACAAATCTGCAATTAATGAAACTTAAAAGCAAATACTTTTTCGTCAACTGAGGCATTACTGAGTAATCGATAGAATATAATTGTTAGAGAAGAGTGTCAGTATAACTGGGGTCTGTGTATAAAGATTCTAAAAATTTTCTTTATGCCAAACTTAATTAAAATACAAGAGAATTAGTTTTGTTTTTGCATAAAATGCATTAGAATTTTAGTGACTTGGTCCTATAATTGAATAGCATGAAATGATTTTATTAATATTGCAATTTTATATGGTTTGACTATTTATATAATAGAATAATGGAACAAGACATGAATGACTTCACCATTGCACTTGGGAAGCTTATGTATTTTTTATAATCAGTGACAAGCAAAGATAGTATTATATAAGCGAGTTGTATATGATTAATTATTAACGAATGAAACTATTTTCGTATGGTTGTAAAATATCATAGTTTATATTGACATGCACTCCTTTAAATACATCAGACTTTGAAGTGTCTTTGCTAGTTTAAAGTATAAGATTTTTTATGTAATTTACAATTTTATGCTGAGCAAGCTGCGAATCCGTCCAATGATATGTAAAGGTGTAATTATTGTTATTAATTCTGAATTACTGTTGTGAATAATAAAGGTAACCATGTTCATTGTCCGCACAATACGAATGTTAATTGTGGGTAAATTCCCATGGTACCTTCCCCAACATTCCTCCGTAACAATAGATCTCTTCAGGAAGGCATTCTTGGGCTGATGTTATCTCACTTCCTTTTGGAGATTACTATATTTGATTATGTTTTCTAAAGACAGGTTGGCACTTATACGTTCCATTAAACCAATTCAGAACACATCTAGTTTGCTTCCAGTTTCATACTGTTTCAACTCGAATTTACTTTGCCATTAATTTCTTCAAGGCTGCTGTCATTTTCGCACGCTACTTCGATGTAATGAAATGAAAAAGTTTTAGACAAAAGGATCCATAAATGCGAATTTCCTAAAATCCAGAGGGAGGAAAAGAAAAGAGTCAACCAAACCACCTCTCAGTCTTTTCCTTATTCTTTTTCAGTCTTCTTTGTACTACTAAAGGTTCCAACATGTTTCAAAACTAACTTTTAGTCTTTCTCATGATATTAAGGGGTTAGTCACGGTTGGAGCACCCAAAAAAAGCCAATTTTTACTATTTTTTTCGAAGACTGGTTTACTTACTTTCGAATCAATATTGTAGCATTCCAATAATACATGTTTTAAGAAGTTACAGTAATTTTTTCATGGTGAAATAGTGACAAACAAACGAGTTACAGCCAATCTCCCAGAGGTCCAAAAAAAGGCGTTTTGTGGTGTACACGATATCTAAAGAACGGCTCATCCGATCGTTATCAAATTTTTACCAGTTATTTATATTATGAAATTCTCGTCCTTAATCGTTGGAATTTTAATTTAGTCGATTTTTTTTACAGCAAAAAAATGAACGTTTTTTCGCAAAAAAAAATTTGTTTAAACATCCGTCATTTTGTTAAAAATTTAAATATTGCTTAATGCTTCGATTAAGGACAAGAATTTCATGTTATAAATAACTGGTAAAAATTTGGTAACGATTGGATAAGCCGTTCTTTAGATATCATGTACACCGCAAAACGTCTTTTTTTTGGACCTCTGGGTAATTGGCTGTAACTCGCTTGTTTGTCACTACACTCATCGCTGAATTTCGGGCCGGCTTCATGGTCGTTCACGCTTCACTGATTCTTTCTCCCCCCCCCCCCCTGAGCGTCCCGCGATG
>JBAGKK010490398.1:1281-15872 GCA_037177015.1 Euceroptres primus
TCGTTACAGGTCATTTTTACCCTGGAATCGAGTTAAACTTTATCCTTCGTTTTTTCTGTGAATCTGACTACAGAAAATAAGTATCTCCTCTTTTAACTTTTATCATTTACCTCTACACTTTTTCAGTTTAAAATTCTAACAATTTTCTACCGAAATTTTCCCCTTGCTAATAAAAATAAATAAATAAAAAACATGCATTTTTTATGAAATAAAATACAATAAAATAAAAAGCGTAGAGGTAAAATAAAAAATGCATATGTTTTTTTATTTATTTATTTTTATTGACAAGGGGAAAATTTCGGTAGAAAATTCTTAGAATTTAAAATTGAAAATATGAACTTGAGACGGGGATCGAGCTAATGTTCTCGTCTCTTGTCACCGCCGCCGCGACGCCAGTATTTATAGATTCAATACCAAAGCAATTTCATTTAATCGCTGGGATTAATTTTTCACTGACTAGTGTTATGAGTGGCAGAGAATTGCCTGCATCTAGACTAGTTTTATGCTGCAGTTTTCATTGCTCCATAAAAGACAGACTCTCAGGCCTAATAAAAGTAATTGCCGCTTCAGCAGAATAAAAAGCTTTCGAAAACATAATTAGGAGGTGAAAAATCTTTTTAAATAATAATTACATCTAGTCCTTTATCATGGCTTTAGAATAGTTGATTTAAAATAAATGAAACAATGAAAATGAATATCACAAAATTATTTAATAATTTAATAAACAGTCTTAATGTTCATGTTGCAATTTTTAATATTTAATATTTCATTTCATCATTATTAAAAATTGTAATTAAATCTCGAGATAATCAGGTCCTGATTAGCATATCCACAACGATTTTCGAGAATTCCTGATGAAGAAACAATACATCTGCACAAACGTGTAGCATATCTACACGAATTCCAGGATTTGGGTCAGGTTTTGAGCTCTCAGATCCTGAAAAAAATCACTTCTGCGCAGATGTGTTTTTTCATGAGGATCTTTTACCAGGATTCGAAGGTAACTTTGAACCGCCGATCCTTGTAAAAAAGCACATCTACATTTTTTTATTTTTGAAGCAAAATTAATTATAGTCGATTATTAATATAATAATTAATATAAATAATTATAGAAATATAAATAATACATTATAATTCTTCTAGAGACCATCGTAACCGTTTATTATTATTAGAAAAATGTTTACTTTTTAATTCCTAAGCTTTTCATTTTAAAATTCGGAGAAAATTTCACAAGGTTTTGAAATATTCATAGGAATGATTTTGTCGTGAATGAAGAGTAGAAAAATTTTACAAATATAAATTGTTGTAAAAAGACAAAAAGTAAATTTTTTACACTCATCTCTCGCTACTGTGCTGGCCTCGGGCCTGGTTGGCACAGTAACGGGCGCTATTAAAATCCAGTTTGAACCAGATTTAAAGAGACGAGCGAACACTCTTATGTCAACACTCAGGATCGTCTCTGAAAAATTGAATGCACTTTTACACGTACAAAAGTATAATATTATGACCATCAGAGAGTCGAGATGTAAACAACTTCTGATGCGGCCCTGACTGTCCGAGCGATGATTCATTTAGTTAAGATTTTTTCAATTAAAAAAATGAAAATTTAAACATTAGGTCTTAGTATTTTTAAATTTCTTACAATTTAAAAATATTATTCTAACAAATTTGTGTACAATTAACATACGAGTAATATTTTAAATACTTAAAATTTTGTATTGATTATATATAAATATATATTAGAGTGCCCAAAAAAAGTGAGTTTTTGAATTTTGCAAACGCTACCCCCTAGAAATTATTTGCTATTTATTGAGGAATAAGCCCTAAAATTTACAAAAAAAAAAACTTTGTGAAGATATTGTCGGTCTTAGAATACGAAAATTTGTAATTTCATTACAATTAATGGTCTGAAATGGCCCCTAAACATTTGTTTCCTAGAATAATATACACAGG
The DNA here is from genome assembly GCA_037177015.1 of Euceroptres primus. Taxonomy (NCBI): domain Eukaryota; kingdom Metazoa; phylum Arthropoda; class Insecta; order Hymenoptera; family Figitidae; genus Euceroptres; species Euceroptres primus. Next base: position 3,235 of record JBAGKK010490398.1, read on the forward strand.
ACTTCTTCTACAATGCAAAGAAAATATTCTCCATCATGAATAAATTAAAAATACACATTTCTTATGGCTTTGTAATGTATTTATACCTATGATTTACCTGAAAAAGATGCGAGCTAGTTATTTAATGTCGGTTTTGGTGCAATTCTGCGTTTTTATAAGTTTTGACGAGTTTTGCTTATCGATTTCCTTGAAATTTTGATTGCTGTAAGTAAAACTTGATATAAATAAGAATAGGAGATATGCTTTGGGCAATATGGTAAACTTATATGGGGTATTATTTCTCAAGTGTACCAACTCCAAAAAATGAATTTCTCCGATCGGGCTCAAATTTACAAAAAGTTTAGTCCTATTAGATGGCACTTCAAAAAAGAAAGATTGATCAGTTCGGTCAAAAACTCGCTGAGATATGGGGGGGAGGGGTGAAATTTTTGTACTTTGCACAAAGAGCCTCTATTTCGGAAATAAATATCTTTTTATGTATGGCATATAAAAAATCTTGACCCAGACGTTTTCGATAGATTTTTTCCCAATTTTTCGAATGAAATAAGAAAAATTTTGAAAAATTTAAAATTTAGCCACCATTTTTGAAAATCAAAAATGTTTTTGACTTTTTTTTAAAGTTCGACCCTTTTTTTCTTTTTTTTTAAACTGAAAATAAAACTTGAGATGTTTAATTTCAGATCCTTGAATAGCAAAATGTCGTTTTTTGTTGATTTTGAAAAATTGAATTTTAAGTAACCTGGTAAATTCAAAAAATTTTTTCTATGCGCCAAAAAAATTGGGAACATTTTTTGCATGTACAGTTTTTGGTAAGAAACAATATTCTAAAAACAGAAACTCGAAAAAAAAATTTTGTTGATTTTAGAATTTTTTTAAAATTTTCAAAAATGAATTTTTTTGAATTTGTTTAATTGCGCATTTTGATGTGCACTTTACATGTAATGTACATAATATAATAAGTATAAATGTTATTTGTACATTAAAAATGCACAATTAATGAAATTAAAAAATTTCATTTCTGAAAATTTTCAAAAAATTCTAAAATCAACAAAAAATGATTGTTTTGAATTTATGTTTTTAGGATATTGTTTCTTATTAAAAAATGTACAAGCAAAAAATTTTCCGATTTTTTTGCGCAAAGGAAAATTTTTTTGAATTTACCACGTTACTTAAAATTCAATTTTTCAAAAACAACAAAAAACGACATTTTGCTATTTAAGGATCTGAAAGTAAGCTTTTCAAGCTTTATTTTTAGTTAAAAAAAAAAGAAAAAAAGGGTCGAACTAAAAAAAAATCAAAACAATTTTTGATATTCAAAAATGATGACTAAATTTTAAATTTTTCAAAATTTTTTCTATTTTGTTCGAAAGATTGGGAAAAAATCTGTCGAAAACGTTTGGGTCCAAATTTTTTATATGCCATACATAAAAAGATATTTATATCCGAAATAGAGGCTCTTTGCGCAAAGTACAAAAATTTCACTCCTATCTCGGCGAGTTTTTGACCAAACTCAATTTTCAACTCTTATTTTCAGCAATAAAAAGTTCAAGGAAATCGATAAGCAAAACCTTCTAAAACTTATAAAAACGCAGAATTGCATCAAAATCGATATTAAATAACTAGCTCGCATCTTTTTCAGGTTAATGATAGGTATAAATACATTTCAACGCACTACAGGAATCTTTAAACCATAAGAAATGTGTATTTTTGGTGTCTTTCGAAATTCAAAATTTTTTTCTGTCACCCGGTATAAATATTTTGAATTTATTCATTATGGAGAATATTCTCTTTGTACTGTAGAAGAAGTCCTGTGTATATTATTCCAGGAAAAAAAAATGTTTAGAGGCCATTTCAGACCATTAATTGTAATGAAATTATAAATTTTCGTATTCTATGCCCGAAAATATCTTCGCAAATTTTTTTTTAGATTCTTTCGTATGAGGAAGTAATCAGTAATTTTATCTAGAAAATTGGTAAATTATCCTTTAAAATATATTTTTCAGTATATTTTGAAAAAATAGGAAGGTTCAACTAAAAATCAGTTTTCCTTCTATCGAATAATAAATAAAAGCACATTTTCTCTCCAAGTTTGATGAAATATAGGCGAACAATAATATTTTAGCTAGAATTTGTTATGTATCACAATATTTGTATTTGTATATACCATAAAGTAGACTATTGATGACGTTCCTTGCCAGAGGAAATTGCCACTCGAGCTGTATATGCAAATATCGATTAGAGGAGCAATAAACCCTCTTATTTTGCATCTTTGTCGAAGGCTTCTCCTTTACTAACAACATCATTTCTTCCCATAGCACAAGAAACTTGCTAAAGTTCATACACGTATTTCTCTGCTCTTTGGAACGCAAGTGCAAAACTACTAATTTATGTACCGCGCTAGCCATTAGCCTTTAATAATTTTATATAAAGCCAGGGCGTCGTAAATGCGAAGATCGTTTGGTTTAACCGTAGGTTCTCTTTTGCATCCTCATTGTTCATGATGGCGTTCCCTTCGTTTCGTGGATGACCTGAATGGACTTTCTTGCCAGACTAACCAATGCACACAAAAGCTTCTCCCAGCCTCTTACGTATTAAGGAGATATTTTTTAGCTTGTTTTTTTACTTCCGATTATGGCTTTTCATCTCGCGCCGGTACCCCTACTATACGCAGATACGAATCTTTTCAACTGTCAAGTTTTTAACGAATAATTTATGCCGCATTTCAATAGCAGCGTTGTTAGAGTTTGTTTACAACTTTTATTTACTTTATTAGCGTTGATATAAATTTGGATGCTGTACGGTTTCGAAACTAATCAAACTCTTTTCTTTTTTTCAGGTGAGTTCCACTTGTTTGTATCTTCATTTGGAGGCATTTCCTACTGTGAGTACCAGAAATATCATCATATATTCATAAAATTTTTTGGAGATTTATCTTTAAAACGAGCCCAAGAGTATTTAAAATTGTTAGTTTCTTCGTAAGATATTCATAATTTGAGAAGAATTGACAGAAGCACTATTTTGACAATATTTTCTTACGGAATAAAATCACTTCATTTTGGGCTTTTAATGAAGAGTTTTGGTAGCTTTAGTGCTATTTTGAGAAAAAATTTATCCCGTAGATTACCAAAATTAGAAGTTATGCATTTCGCGAAAATAAAAAAATCGGTGAAAATGTGTCCCAGGGAAATTATACTCTTATTCTAAAGAATATCGTGTTTCAAATATAAGGAATTTTTAGCTCACATGTCACAGAATATTTCACATTCACATTTTTAAGTAAGACGTAAAATGTTTCAAATATCTGATATAAAAATGTCATCTTGTTCCATATATCCCTGTCTTTTTTTCAAAGTATTGAAAAGCCTTCTGCAGTCTTTTAACACTTTTTAAAAATATTCTCTATCAAAAATACTTTTCTCTTATCGTTTCTTCTTCTTAATTTTTTATAATTAAAGAAGAAAATTGAAAGCTCAATATTTTTCTTCATTCCTAATACTTTTTCCAACTTCAATCCAGTAGGAGTTTATTTAATGCAATAGCTTCACAAAAAGAAACTGAAGTGTTAAAGAGTTGAATCTTGAAAATTATGCTTTAATCTTGTTTGTTGTAATTCTAGTTGTCGTTATCGTTTCAGCTATAAGATTTTCAAATTGTGAATTTAACTGCGACTTATAAAAGTAGTTCAGGCTCGTTTCAGTTGTAATAAAAAGCTTATAACTAGGCACTTTTTATTTTTAACGGCGAAACATAACTAATGCATGAGGGAATTATACATGTACCTACTGTAGTCTTTCACTCTTCATCCGCAAGCGGAAGAGGTATTCGTAAAGAATTGCGGGAGACGGAGAGAAAATGGGAGCTTTCTCCAATTGCTTTATCCATCAAAGTTTATTCTACACCTTTTTCTCCTCCACATCCTTTTCCGTCTCAACTCATATTTCGCAATCTCTTCATGAATCTGATTTTTTGCATCATTTTTTACATTTTATTTTGCTTATTTCGACAGAAGGGAAAAATTTCAAGTTATCTAAAAATTAAAAAGTTTGTATAATGAAATATAGCTGTAGAATAAGGTGTCCCAGAAATACATTGTAAACAAATTTTTCGAATTTTCAGAGGGAAACCTGCCCGATTGATGAGGCTCCCGAAAAAAGTGAACACGCATTGTTTTGTTTTGAAATTGGTTGATATTTACTGGTGACGCCGACTCCCTGAAGTTTCCCATTGAATTGATATGGGATTTACATCCACTTTTTAAAAATGCATAATAATACGCGAATTTTTATAATACAGTAGGGAGTTGCGTACCACGGTTCTCTTCAGAATTCATCAAGGAATAAGTCTTAATCATTAATTTTGAAATTTAAAGACCACCCTCTTAAGTGACGAATGAGAGTTTTGCGACAAATGCACTTTTATTCCTCCTTTTTCCATTTTTTTCCCATAAATCATAATTAGTTGACAAACTGAAATGCAATGTGACAGTTTAAAACAATTTTGGATTGTTTGAACAATGTTTATTTGTTTAAACAATTTTTTGCAAAGTCTGCTTGAAATTATGGTACATTCTGCAGGGTATGAGTTATTTAATGAATTTTAAGCACTAATTTAATTATTTTAAATTTTCATAAATTGTTTAGTCAATTTTTCATTGAGGAAACGTAACTTTGATTAGCAGGAAAAAAATAGTTTCGTCCAATTTTTGCAACTAATTTGATTATTACCAACCATCCTAAAATGTTTTCAACCTACTGCTAATTGTTTAAAAAATTACCATTTGTTTAAGCAATTTTTTTTCTCAAAATCTGCTTGAATTTTTTTCAGATTCTAAACGCTAAGAGTTATGTAATAAATATTAAGTGCTAATTTATTTATTTCAGTGGTTTCTAAATATTTTAAACAATTCTTCATTGTTGAAATGTTTCCTAGAAATTTTTCAATCTACTGCTAAAGGACCATTCACAGAATACGCGATACATATTTTTGATATTTGTAACCCTGTCCCTCCCCTTTTTTTCATTGTTATTATTCCTACAATATGCTCTGCTCCCACTCTCAAAAGTATCACGTATTTTGTGAATGGTCTCTTAATTGTTTAAACAATTTCCATTTGTTTGAAAATTTTTTAGTTTATTAAACTAATATCACTAGGAGGAGTTTTTGTGAGTTTATTAGTAAATATTCGGATATAACTTATTTGATCAAGTCGTTTAGAAATTGTTTCTACAATTTTGTATATTTAAGAAAATGTTTTAGTTAAAATTAACATATTATTTATACTTGGTAAAACCAACCAAAAATTGAGGTAAAATGAATTGAATCACAAAATTCTTTGGCTGTATCAACGAAAATTTTGTTAATTTAAACCAAATGTATGAGTAAAAAGTTTATCAGAATTTATGAAATGTCACTGAAAGGTGTAAAAGTTAAATGATTGATTTTTGACGAAAAAAAGTTTTATGTGAGAGTTTGGGATCAACATAAAGTGAGGGAATGAGTATCATTCAGCTTTGATCGTTCATTCGTGAACTGGCGACTGGTCGGTCAGTTTGTGCAACTTCCATACAGTAAAGTTCATCGAGTCGGACGAAGCTAAATTGCGCTAAATGGCGAGTGCGTTATCGCACTTCTAATGTAATGCAAGCTCGCCTCGAAGTTGCACCAAAGCTGGTATAATAATCTTATACAGGGTGGCACTAACAGAATAATACAGATATATATTTAGATTGCAAATTTATTGTTCTTAAAACTTCCTTTGCTATTATGTAAATTAATTTTTCGCATAAAATACATCCATACACTCATCAAAAGTAATTTGTAAATATTCAATTTATACTGTTAGATAATTAAATACATACTTGCATAAAAGTAACAATGTAATTTTCAATTAACAATGCAAAAGAATAAAATTTATACAGGGCACAAGCTAAATTGTAAATTGAGAATTAATATTCAATGTTCAAAAAGATTAGATTAAGCGTGACATGAGTTATAAAATCGTGTATACTTTTTTATAAAAAAATGTGTGCGTTTTGTATGTCGTAATTGAACTATGTGTGTGTGGAAAATTTATTTCCTGGACTCTAATAATTTCTCGTATCGTTTTCTGTTAATCTTGTAAAGCATGAAAAGGCAGCACAGATTGTAGAACAGAGTCAATTAATCTTGAATGAAAAAGCTTATATTGTGTTCTCCAAGCGTACAAAGGAGAGAAAATGAATATGTAATTAGATTAAGGGCAAGTACGTGCTTTAAAATTTTCGGACCTGCAATTAAGTCCAAAAAGGATCAGGAAGTAAATTTTGTCGGGGGTGTAAAGAACACCTGTCGCGCATACTTATGCGGTCTCTGCAGGTTCAACTTCGATTACTCATGCGGTTTCTACAGAGTGTGCAACCATAAACACGCTCTCATAGTTGTGCGGAATATCTTTATCAAAAACGTGTGACGGTACCGGCGCGAACATTTGCAATTCCGTCCAGCAATTAAAAATGTCTGCACGCAATGCGGACATGTTTCGTGCCTCGAGCTCATGACATTTTTTTCTGACCCTCTTTTTCGTCATTTACCTCTTTCTCTGTCGTCGCTCGTTTTACCCTTTTATTTGCTCTCTAAGCTGCTCTCAGTTTCTCTACAGCACTCTCGTTAAGATATCATCTCCATTTGCCATTGTCACGCAAGAAGCTTCATGAAATGCTTAGAAATTTTTGTTAGTGAGTCGATAGTATTTGATTTGGTAACTTGTTTAGATTTTACAAAAGATAAGACAAAACAGCTTTTCATCACATTTTCTTTTACGTGCTCGATAAATGCACGAGTTACCGAACATAGTGTTTTCATTTTTGAAAATATAATTTTTGTTGTTGGTAATTTCTTTAAAGTAGTCCGGCTATTGGATCGGTCACGTTACAAAATCATGAAAATTATTTTCTTCCGGCAGAGAAATATGTCCTCTTTCGCATAATGCCTTTATTAGAGGCCCTTTCCAGGTTAAAATTTGAATTATCACTGTTTAAAGTCGTGTAAAAAAACATGGAATTTTATGGAGAGGCTTTTCGCGGGCTCTAAAAATTGTTAACTTTGGCTTTAAAACACGTTGAATATTGTTAGGAAAACTGTTTCGGAGACAGACAATATAATGTGAAATTTGAATTACTGCTCATTTGTACTTACTACTAGGGTATTTGAGGTTAATTTTAGCAAAACATACCGAGATGTTATATGACGAATTGACGAAAACGGTATGGCGTTGACTAAGATTGGCAGCACAGCTTTTGCTGGGATCGGGAAACGCGCGAAATTTAAAATAATGATCTTGTTCTCTTTTATTTCATCACAAAAAATAACAAAAAATAATAAAAATAAATAATTATGAAGTTAGAATTTTTTATCTCGCGGAGGCATGATGCCGCAATTCACCATAAATGTTTTGCCGGATTATTGCAGGTTATGTTTACTTTCGCGACATGCAGTAACGCTGCCAACTACTGAGCGTGAAAAAATGAACTTGACTCGAATTGAGTCAAATCAACATTTAAATTTACATTTTATTATTATTTTAAAGATATTTTATTTATATTGGTCAGCATAAAAATTTATTACTTAATTTATTAATTGATAGACTGGCCAAATTTCGGATTTAATTCCAAATTTCAGAAAAAATAATGGACATATCTTTGACTAGCTTTTCCAGTAGCCGAACTACTTTAAATGCACTGTTGTTGAATAATTGTTGCTTGGCATTCATTGAGGTCATAATTATTGACTTAATTACGTTTTGGTTGAGTTAATTATCAAAATAGGTGGAAATAAAGTTGTTCAATTTGGCGGTATTTATTTAATTTTATCATCAAAGAGAATAAATTTATTTAATATATAATTTAGTTGTTATGTTTATACAATTCTCAGGCTCTTTATTTCATTTTGTTTCCTTTGTTAATTTGTTGTTTCCGTTCACTATTTTATACAGATTTTAATTTTTATAAATGTCATATTCGGTTTTATTATTCTGAATGAGATGTTTTGATTTATTAATCGAAATAGTTTAAAAATTAAAATTAAAAGTTTCTTCTTAAAGATATGTAGTTATATTGATCCGCTCTAATGGAGAGTGATTTTAATGCAACATTTTCCATCAACTTCAATTCATTGAAGTTCGCAACGTTTACAAAAAAACCCAAGAAAAAATTTTTTTAACGCACAAGGCCTAAAATATTATTGCTGATAATGATTTCATTTAATATCCAAAGATACCCAAAAAAATTTCATCCCCTTAGCGTAAAAGGATAACATCCCAAATCAACCCCTAATACTTAAAAATTCACGAAAAATACCCTAACCTCGAGACCTAAAGTTTTATTACTGATAATAGTTCTATTTCATGTTCCAAGACGCACAAGAAAGTTTCATCCTCCTAGCACAAAAGGGTCACCCCCCAAATACACCCCTAGGACTTGAAAATTTTTAAAATAAATTCTCCAAAAATATCCTAACTGCCAGACCTAAAATGTTTTTTGTTGTTAGCACTAGTACTCGACGACAAAAGTCCCCAAAAAAAGTTTCATCCTCCAAGCACTTCCGGATCACACCCCAATTCAACATTTTAGACAAAAAAATTCACGAAAAATAGCCTAAACTCGAGACCTAAAATTTTATTGCTGATAATGGTTTCATTTCATGTCCGAACATACACAAAAAGTTTCATATCCCTAGCACAACAAAATCATCCCGTTTTTCAACCCCTAAAACTTAAAAAATTCACGAAAAATTCGACTAGGGGGAAAAAACCTTAACTAGGGGGATAAAACTTTTTGGGGGCACTGTTGCCGTCAAGAGATAGTATTAGTGTCGATAAAATTTTGAGTTTCGAGATTAGTATATTTTTCGCATATATTTTTTTTAATTTTAAGTTTTTGGTGTTGAAATACGGGGGGTGATCCTGTTGTGCTAGGAGTTTGAAACTTTTGTTTGTATCCTTGGACATAAAATGAAACCATTATTAGCAATAAAAGTTTAGGCCTCGAGGTTAGGGTATTTTTAGTGAATTTTTTTCTGCAATATTATTTGTAAGTATTAATTTCTTATAAAGATTTTGATTTACTAGCTTAGAAAAACAAACAAAGAACATGTTCAAACGATGTCACTTTTTGTAAACAGTCTTACAAGAATGTGAAATACTTTAAACATAAAGTATGGAAGGTAAGCTTTAAAACTATCTCTAGAAATATTTAAAACCTGCAGTGGTTGCGAAGTTATTTGATGTAAACGAGAATAGTGAAATTTTCACTCCTTACTCTGCTTTAAATTCGATATTTGCATGAAAAATAGTCAAAATAACTTCAAAAATAGCTCATTCGAAACAGAATATTCTAGAGAAAATAATTATTTTGACGAAGATTAATTGTCAGGTTCGGTATAAAAGTTATTTAACAAATTGTCATTAAAAATTGAGGAAGCGAAAGAAGTGATAATCTAGATTTTCACTGTTTTGTATTCTAGTCAATATCTTCAAAACCAGTGATTCTATTTTAATCCACAAACGATCAGTTTGAAGCTTGTTTTATGTAGATTAAGCCCACAAATTTTCATTAACTTCTGATCATTTTGCTGTAAATGGCAGCAAATTGAAAATAATTTGTCTTACTTTATGTCTAAAATTGACTTAAAAAGATCGATGTAACACGAATTGTATAAAAGAAATAATACAATGCTTTTTTCCTTGCGTAATAGAATTAATACTCCTCTTTCAGATCATAACCATGATTTATACCTAGTGTGCAGTTTTCATAGACTTTTGCGGGTTCCCCTTTTGTGACACAAGCTGTAGCAGCAATGTGATTTTAGGTCTGGCAGTTAGGGTATTTTTGGCGAATTTATTCTAAAAATTTGTAAGTCTTAGGGGTTGATTTTTGGGGTGATGTTTTTGTTTTAAGGGGATGAAACTTTTTTGTGTTTTGGAACATGAAGTATAACGATTTTCAGCAATAAAACTTTAGGTCTCGAGGTTAGGGTATTTTTCGTGAATTTTTGAAGTTTCAGGGGTTGATTTAGGATGTAATCCTTTTATGCTAAGGGGATGAAACTTTTTTGGGTATCTTCGGATATTAAATTGAATTATTATCTACAAGAAAATTTTAGGTCTTGAGGTTAGGGTATTTTTCGTGTTTTTTTTTTTAAGTCTTAGGGGTTGATTTGGAATGTGATCCTGTGGTGCTAGGTTGATGCAACTTTTTTGAATATCTTCAGACATCAAATGGAATCATTATCAGCAATAATATATTAGGTCTCGTTTGTTGTGAAAAAAAAATTTTCTTGCGTTTTTTTGTAAACGTTGCGAACTTCAGTGAGCTATTTCAATTTTCAATTTCAATTTTAGTTTAATTTCGCAAAAAAATGGAACTCTGCTAGGCTATTTTAAAACATTTCTACTTGCTACTTGATTTTTTCACGTCTTTAAAACAATGAAGCCTTTTTTAAGCTAAATTGGCAAAATCTGACTGGTCTATAAGAACATGGTGTTACGTCCATTAATCATCTATTAATCTAGCTTTCTAGGAAGCAAGTCCTCCAACCTCCTTTATAGAATATAATTTCCCAACTTCTGGAATGGGTACCTGTTTCAAATTGCTTACTTCCCAAAGTTACATAATAGTTCAAATCCCCTTTGGCCACCTCTGGATCAACGGTTTATTTAGCGCATTATTCACATGAATCTCAAACCGCTGTCTATCTAGCATCCAGCGACTTCCGGTATTTTAAATCTAACGATTAAAACATTTCGATGTATCCTTGCAAATAACTCTGTGGTCATTCGTTAATCACGGTTTGGAATTCGGGATCGACAATTCGAAAGCTAGGATCCGATAACCGGTCTGGTTTCCTCTGCGGTAAAACATGGTGCTTGATCACACGTCATGTGTCGACGTACTTCATCCCTCTATACTCTATACTGTACTTTCCAAACACTGTCGTTCGAAACTCTCTGTTGAAACTCGAAACTTTCATTGGGTGTGGTACGTCGCGTTTGAAACTGACTGGACAAGCCGAGAAGCAGATACCACATGAGAAGGATAGTCCTCGAAAACTTGTTCGTATAATTTCCTTTAATTTAAGAACCAGAGGAATAAAAGGTTGCAAGGATAAAAAAGAAGGAACCGGTATAATTTTATGTAATTGCTCAAGTGGAAAAATGAGCGCGCAGTGAGCACAAAAGCAACGTCATGGCACATGTGTGGTCTGATTCCAGATACGAAATAGGGGAAGGGAGGTACGAAAAAGAAGGACAGTTATAAACACACTGAAAAAAATGGTTTAGCTATCCCAGCTAGTCGTTTAGCTGGATTTCGTGTTCTAAGAAAATATAGCTGTGTTACCTAAATTTCTAGCTGAGTTACCTAAATATCTAGCTGTTTTAGCTAAATATTTAGGCAACATAGCTAGAAATTTAGGTAACACAGCTATATTTTCTTAGAAGACGAAATCCAGCTAAACCATTTTTTTCAGTGCAGTGGATACTTTGAAATTACTACTCCTTAAATCTGAATTAGTCAAATTTCACTAATTTATCAGTGACTTAATTCTAGCTATGTCAATTAGTAGAATTCTACTGAAAATTAGTGGAAAATTACTAAAATTTCAGTTTTCAAAAAAATTTCAGATTTCTACTGATTCACCAGTAGAAACGATAACTGAAGTTTCAGTGATGCTTACTGAAATTACAGTTATCGTTTCTACTGGAGAATCAGTAGAAATTTACTGAAATTTTAGTAATTTTCCATTAATTGCCAGTAGAATTCTACTAATTGACATAGCTAGAATTGAGTCATCGATGAATTAGTAAAACTGGACTAATTCAAATTTAGGGGGTAGGCAATGTGACATTTTCAATTAATCATCTTATAATTAGACGAAGATCGTCAATAAAAGTATATCATAAGACAGAGGTTCAGTTTACATTGTTAATGAATACAATTTTTGTTGTTTCAGTCAACAGTCGTAAGACTGGTTTCTTGCAATTCTCCATTTCCGAACTTCTTCTATAATTTGTTTAAAATATTCTAGCCTTGTCTTCCTTTTCATAAATTGAAAATTAATTTTTCATTCTTTCTACGTGTATATTAAAATAATATGAATTCATGTCTTAAAAGTATATTAAATTTACGATCATTTCCAACAGTGTAGAGCATCTTGATCTCTTGCACAGATTTCTTGTAACCTCACAACTTTTGTTTATAAACCATCTGGGAGTTCGGTGAATTATTGTAGGTATTCTGTATTCCTTTTTACTCCATTGCCCAACTGGTGTCGTTATGCTTTTGGTAACGATTATTAGATTACTGTAAAAAAACATTAGTTCTTACTATGTTTCACGTGTGGAATAATATATTGTAAATTAGCTCAAGCACGTTTTGACGTGGGTTGGACTTATTGAAATTTGGAAGTTCAAATTCAACACTGGGAATTTATAATTGAGAGTTAAAATTAGTTTGGAAGTTAATGGAGTTAATCTCATTAAAGTACCCATTTTAAGTTTGCAAGCTTTAGAAATTTTAGATATCCTTAGAAAATAAAATCTGTATTTTTAATAAAACTAAACGTGTCAATTTGTTACATTAAATTTGGAATTTATAAAAAGCTGA
>JBAGKK010490409.1:0-15868 GCA_037177015.1 Euceroptres primus
TTCTTAACATTTTTTCGTATCTGTAGTTTTTTTCGAGAAAAATGCGAAAATTCGATTTTATGAAAAAAAATTCTCCTAGCCACAAAAATTATTTAGCCCGCATAAAACTCACAAGATGTCTTCCCCGTGACAGTAAAAATCCAACAAAAAATAGACGAAAAATATAAGTGCGGGTTTTTTGAAAAAATCGACTATAAATATTTTCAGAAAAACCACCGCCATTTTGTTAATTTTGAACATTTTTTAAATTTTCTGGCGGATTTCGAAAGAAAACGATAAACGCTACCAGAATCTGAGAAGAAAAAGTTACAGAAGTTTCAAGAAAAAATTTGGGTTTTTTTGAAAAACAAAGCAAAAAATTCAAATACCCATAACTTCGTAGAAAATTTTTTTCATACATCGCAAAAACACGTACGGCCTTATTTGCTCTAAAAAACAACATATTTTGTCCCCGAGAGATTCTGCGACTTCAACTATAGAATTGAAATGGATTCGGTCTTTAATAAAAATTGATTCTTAGAAATATAAATTTTATAATAAATATTTACTCACTTTCTCGAATATCGCTAAAATTAGATTGACTATTACATGAACAACTTGGGCCGGCGTCAGTCATTTCTACCCTGCTAGTTTGACTCACTGACGGCTCTGAAAAGAGAAGTTTAGAAATCATGAACTTGAAGAATATCAATTTTTTACATTTTATTAAATTCGAAAATTCAGCTACCTGGATGATAACTGTCACGAGTTACTTCGTCCGCGACTCCAAGAGAAATTGTGGCGTTGGTTGAACTTTTGTCCGAGTATGTTAAACTCACAGCAGGTTCACTACCATGCCTGCAAATTCAAAAAATAAAATAAAATACCATAATCTGTAAATTAAAAAAATTCAAGATTAAAACGTAGATAATATACCTCTCGAGGAATCCGTCCCTCATCGTCGTCAGTCGGTCTTGGAGATTCTCCATGATACTTCCCTCATGACTACTTCCCACATCTGCGCTGGATGAACCCATAACACCTTCGCTTCTTCCACTTTCAGTGGTAAGTCGAGATTTCCGGCGTTTATTCGAAAGAAAGGATTGAAGAGGACTTTGCTCTTCTACGTGACTAGATTCAGTTTCCATAGGAACAGTCTCAGTGAAATCGAGTCTACTCTCGACAGACTCCGCACTTGTGGATGCTGCTTCTTCTCTTTTTGGACTTTCAGTTCCCTTGGTTTTTATTCCTGCTTGACTCATACATATATCATTATGCGAGTCTTCACTTGTTGTGGGTTTGACTTCAAGGGTGGAAGCAACGTTTTCTAAAAGGAAATCAATTTCCAAATCAAATGGAGCAAGAATTTTAAATACTTTAAATTTTAAATACTAAGAATTTCAAATACTTTAAATTTTAAATACTAAGAATTTCAAATATTTTAAATACTAAGAATTTCAAATACTTTAAATTTTAAGTACTAAGAATTTCAAATACTTTAAATTTTAAATACTAAGAATTTCAAGTACTTTAAATTTTAAATACTAAGAATTTCAAATACTTCAAATAAATCAGTTCTGAGACAATTGTTAGAATGAAAATCCGAGGGAATATTAACTTTTTTTAAATTTTAAACCAAATGTTAAATATATAGACTTGGTTTTGTTTCACTCCGGAAATCATACTAGGAAATCTCAGTCTATCTCTCTTGTTTTTTAATTGTTTTTCTATTTCTGTCTTCCTTCCACTCATTGGCAATCGATGTGAATCAGAGGAATTCACGGCAGTCGAATGCCCAGTGAATAGCACCTCGTGAAAATCTAAAAATCCATTTACTTAATGTCTTAAGAAATCTTACCTAAAGTTTGAACTCGATCACTTTCTTCTCTTGTGGTTTCAGTTCCTCGAGCTTCTTCAACTGGCAGATTTTCACTTTGATCAGTAGCGACGATATCTATTTAAAAAATATAAATTGTAGAACTTTCAGGAAGAAAAAATTAGCCATGAAGAATCCGATAATGAAATGAGAAAACTCACTCTGCAGTCTGTCAGTTTGTTCTTGTTCGGCGTTTTCACTTTCGACATTTCTCTCGGCGTTAAGTTCTACGTTGTTTTCGGTATTATTCTGATTATTTTCAACATGTTGCTCCATAACGCCTTCTAAACTGTCTTCACCGCCTCCACTTAAAGCGGCTCTAGTTGCTGGGTCATTCAGCATTCTGCTGAGAACGTCAGTCATCCTCTGCATTAGAGAAGTGTGAAGGACGGGTCTTGCTTGTGCTATCTCTGAAAAAAGGATTGCGTTTTTAATATTTAGATCTGTATTATTAAATATTAGATCTATATTGTTTCAAAAAACTTATTTCAATTTACCTGTTCCACTACGTCGGCCACCTTCACGTTCTGGACGGGCGTCAGGTCCCGTGTCGGACCAATCGCCTCGCAGTCTTAACCGCCGAACTGGTTGTGGTGATCTTAAAGGGTGCTTTTTGCCTTTACCTTTTCCGAGAGAAGCGTTTTTCTTTAATTGTGTACTTCCTTGATCCTGCATAAATAAAGTATTTAAACAATTTTACTAGTTA
Source organism: Euceroptres primus (assembly GCA_037177015.1). NCBI lineage: Eukaryota > Metazoa > Arthropoda > Insecta > Hymenoptera > Figitidae > Euceroptres > Euceroptres primus. The sequence goes on from JBAGKK010490409.1 coordinate 2,562, forward strand.
AATTTAGTTTTCAAATTTAATTCACCTTAGTAAAATCAAAACGATTATATATATTTTTTTTACAACTAAGTGGTCCAAATTAAAAGTGAAGGCGTTACCTTCACGCTAAACAAATAAAGATGATCGCTGCTATAACTAACGAGGACGTCTTGACCATCGGGGCTGTAGCTTAAAGACGTTATTCTATAAGAATTTCCTTCAAATTCAGGTACAGTGAAACTGCATAATGGTCTCGATGTCGTTCCACTATCTACCCAACCTGTGGAAAAACAAACGTAATCCAAAATACTAAACATAATGATTAGTTTGATTTAAAAACTAAATTGGATTCTTTAAATAGGATAAGCGTCCCAATTATTGTGGGCGTACGTATTGCTGCGATTTCTTTTCCTAATTAGAATAAACTAAGTATTTAACTTTTTCTATAGGATCGAGTCAATTCTTATTTAATTGTACGAATTTTTTGAGGACAACAAACTTATTAATCTTAGTTTACGACAACAAACTTATTAATCTTAGTTTACTCTAATTAGGAAAAGAAATTGCATTTATACGTACTTATACTTTATACGTACCCAATTACTACACAGTAATTGGGACACTTACCCTATACAAGAAATGAATCGTTACTCTAGAAAAAAATAATTTCTTTTACCTGTAGCCTGTGTGCTAAGCATTCTTCTGTCGAAGGTCCTAACTGTACTGTCTGAACAACCAATCGCTATTTGATGAAGCATTACAGGATTAACAGAGAGTGCAGTAACGGCTCGTTGGCAAGAAATGAGGACATCCTATTTAAATCAAAAAGGAAATTACTGTAAGCAAATGAATCTTTCATTCAGACAAATTGAAAGGATAAGGAAAAAGAGTTACCTCTTTACATCTTGGCTCATTGCACTTGTCTTTTATTCGAAGATCGAACCACCTTACGGTCCCGTCCTCGCCACAACTAAGGAAATTGTTAGGTTCTCCAGGTATGGTAGCGATTTCGTAAGTCGTTCCACTGTGACAATTAAACTGATTGTGGAACGTCTCTGTTCTTCTCATAAGATCTAAAAGGATAAAGTGATTAGTTTCTCATCCAATTTCTTAACACTACTGTAGTATTAATAGAATCAGGAAAACTAACTTTAGAGGAAACATTAAAATAATAAAAGTCGTACCTGTGTAGAGAATAATTCCGTCTCCACTGCAAGATACAATGCGGTGATCTCCACTATTAGGCAAGAATTTAGCACTGAAAATATTTGCTCTATGGCTAGTTTTGTAATCCGTTAATACCTGCATCAAAAGAATATTAAGAAATTTTAAAGCACATGTTTTAATAGTGGATGTTTTTCTTAACATTTCCTTAAAATATTTGCATAATGAATTCAAGCTCCTATTTACATCCTATTTCCTATTTTACATAATCAGGGTTGCTACAAAATCCCAATTTCAAAATTTCCTGGCTTTTCCTTCACCAATTTTTCATTTTTCCTGGCCGTTATCTGCCGTTATAATTATAATTATATAATTATAAATTCCCTGACTTTTTCCAGGTTTTTCCTGACTTTTCCTTACCATTTTTAAATTCCCTGACTTTCCCGAATTCCCTGCCCTGTGGAAACCCTGATAATAATAGTAAATAGGTAAAAAGTTTGTTCAAACCGTTTTAATCCAAAAAATTAAAATAGTGCCAAATAACATTCTGATAATCAGGAAATATATTCAGCGTTTTAAAAAGTCAATAGAACTTAATTTTGAAGGCTAGTTATGAAGATACAATGCTAGTTTATACATTTCCTCAAATCCCTAACATTTTTAGGATTTTGCCATTTATGTACAAATGCAGATTAAAAGATTAGAATTGTAAAATTAGAGTGGACAGAACACGTGCAGAGGTTTCGATCTCTTTGGCAAAGACATTGCAATTCTGTATATGCCAATGTCAAACCTTGACAAGAGCAAATTAACAGAAACATTTCCTTGAAAGAGTTCACTGAAACGTATTCAAATTGCCAAACATCTTCTCAATTCTACCTCAAACATTTACTTTTATTCTATTTTTTATATCAAAACAAAATAAAGGAAAATATTTCAAGAAATAAACCTACCTATGTCTAAAAGGCCTTTGAATTTCTAACAATTTATATTGGACTAAAGTGTAATACAAAATACAAAAAAAATTCTATAAAATTGATCTGAATAAAACAAATTTTAGAATCCATAGTTTAATATTATGGATTACATAAATTGGGAACCGGTATCTAAATAAATGTTAAAAAGAAAATAAATTCGACTAATAAAAAACGTGTAGGCGACAAGAACCTCAAGTTAAGACATTTCATTTATTCGAAACAACTTGGCATGACCCATGGCAATTTTTGCTCCACTATTTTAACAAGTAAACCTTGAACATCAAAGGGATAAAAATAACTATCTCACGTGACACCGAAACTTATGACTGGTCGAAAATCAAACAAAGACCTTAAGAGAATGGAGTCTTGAAATTTGAGTGTCAACTATCAACCAAATGAAAAATTATATAGAAATCTAATTATAAATCAAAGCACGTGTACAGAGATGTGACTCAGTACATTGAATGAAGAATGTGATAGACCCAGATTTAAATCATATCGATAATCAAAATCAACAATAGTGTCATAATATTGTCGATGGTGTAGCATTTATCATCTGACTGGATTTTTATCAACAAAAACAATACAAAACTATTTGTTATTAAAATGAAAGTAGTGAAATAATCAAATACCTGATAATTGTAAGCATTCGTGAGAACCAGATGCTGATCATCACTACCAGACAAGATCAAATCACCGCTGTTGTTCCAGCAAATAGAATTTACACATCCATCATGAACTTTCAATCTCTTCAGCAACGACATGCGTTGCATCATTTGAAGGCTCGCTGTAAATACAAATTCGCATCTTAGTTATAATTCTACTTCAAATATCATTGCCAATTCTTAGAAGTTGTCGCGGAAGCAATTCCTCCGGGTTCTCCAATTTTCATCTCTTTCGAGTAAATTCTAAACGTAACCTAACAATGCAGTGAAAATCACCTTTACTGCTCGAATAGAGCTTAACTCGCGAGCAATCATCATATGGCTGATTATAAATATCGTGGAAAATGCTAGCTTTTGTTCTCCGCATTTTTCTCAGCCTTGAAGATGATCTGCAGTCCTGGAGAAGGCAAGGTGCATGAAAATCTCCTCGAACGACGACGAAACTTTGGCTGGTGTTCGAGAAGTCAACAATGATTAACAAGAGGTGAAAGCTTGTCGAATTATGATCGTAATTAAAACGATCCGGAAGACAAACGGTATTTCGCTACGTAGCGACGATTCATCGAAGACACGCGCACCATTGCACCGCACTAAAAATAAATCTTCAACTTTGAAAATTGCAGACTCTTGATCGTTAAGTCCTGAAAACAGCTGAGCAAATGCGACTCGAATGCACGAGAAAAGAAAAGCGCTACGAGCAATGACAGGGACGTCAAATTTTTGGCATTCCGTGCTCCAAAATTGATATATTATTTTGGTTATTTCTGGGTTATTGTTCACTCTAATCGAATAAAAATCATTTTATCCTAAAGACTATTTGTTAAAAAAGCAAATAGGCTATAGAAAAAATGCTGTCAATCGCTTCTATAATTAAATATCAATAATAAATAGAAAATGAAGATAACCTATAAATTTTACGAAATCTTTGGAATTTTTTTGTAACTACACTACAATTACGTAAATTATATTTATGCAATCAAACTGAAATGATCGATCATAAAAAAAAGACTGAATTTGATATTTTCTGATTGAATCTAAAACAAGAAGCACTTTCTGACAAAAAAAAAGTCGTTCCTGGCTTATTCACGAATCGACCAATCAGAGTTTCTGATCAAGTCACGTGTCAAGAATTTTCCATATGTCAAACAACATAAAGGTCATTCTACAAAAAGGGGTAAATGTTGAGTTCTCTTCTTGTGAAGGACTTAAATATTATTATTGGGGAATATAAATAAAATCGCAGATCAGGTTTGAAAAATTACACTCTTTGCTAATCAGTTTTGAAAGTGGGGGGAAAAATTTCTGGGAATTCGGGAGTTCTGTGAAGGATATTTTGATGTAAAATAATCAATGTGATGGATGTACTTTAAACAGCTGTTGAGTGACGAATGTTTTCTGAAGGGTTAGTACAAGTGGGAGCATTCAAATTTCAGTGACTGTTGTGGACTGTTGTGCTTCTTTCACCGTCTAGACTATCCAAAAAGCAGTGGATTCATTTAATTTTTTGGCTTTCTTATTCTCCCTTAATCTCAATTAGGAATGGCACAAAACATCAATCCGTTCTACTCATCGCAGAATCCACAGAATAAAGCTAAGGAGGAAAAGCCCAATTTACCGAAAGATAATCATGCAGTGAGCAAAAGGTACGCCACTAGACGCACCACTGATTCAAAGTTATTATAATCTCTTTGGAGCTTATTAGAAGGATTTTATAATTTATTCATTTTTCAAGGATTATTTTATGGTTTTAGACTTATTGTTTCTGTAGATTTTAACAATCTTTAAAGATGCTTGTAATTGTAGGCCAACATAACCTAAATGTTTGATGCATCAGATATTGTTTTGCTCTGTCAGATGCTTTCTGTAAAAATACAACATTCTTGTGGGTTGCGCAAGAATTCGATGATACTTAGTTTTCTTTTAATCACGTTCTTGCAATAAAAAGCGGAAGATTTTATTTCATTCCTTATTTAATGAATTGAGTTGTTTAGGTTATTCCTAAAATTACAATTCCTTTGTGTATTTATTAGACTTTTTTTTATTCTGTAGATTATGGTTTCTCTTTGCCATATTTTTATTGCATTATATTCTTCAGAATTTAATTACTTTTAAATTTGAAAATATCTAAATTTGGAGGTTATCAAAATCAAAAAACTTCTATGCTCTCAGAGATGTTTATTCCAGACTTTGAAGGAATTAATTCCTTTTATTTTACTATAGTCTAATAGATTTCTTATAAATCTCGAAATATTATTTTAATTTGTTTTCCGTAGACTCCAAAAAGAGCTCATGGTTCTCATGATGAGCTCAGAGAAAGGTGTTTCTGCTTTTCCGGAAGGAGAAAACCTGTTCAAATGGATAGGCACCATCACAGGACCTCGGGACACGGTAATTATATTTTCACTCTTTAAAAACATTAGAAAATAAAATTAAATAAACTTTAACATCTGAGTTTATGTTCAAAAAGAGAACCTTGTGAGAACTTAGACAACTTTTTTGTCAACAGTTGGTATTTGATTTCTACAGACTTCTAACTTAAGTTTGGAAATCATGTCCAAATTTAATTCCTTTATTTATATTTCATTTTCTATTCATTACAATCCAAAAATGTAGTTAAATGAAGTCAAAGGAAGAGGAATTCTCTTTCAGTTTCTGAAAATTAACTTCTATTACAATTTATATTTTACCTTCTTATTACACGAGAAGTTATTAGATTTGTGGAAATTTTTGAATTTGAAATTATTCATGAATAATAAAACTAGAAAAAATATTTCCAAATTTAAAAACAGTCTAATTTAGCTATTTTTCCAGATTTATATTTAAATTACAAAAGTGTTAAGCTTTTATGCCAAGAAAGAGTTTTTCATTATTATTAGTTTTATAAGTAATTCATTCAACATTTTAATAGGTATCATTATTTAATTTATTTCATTCTTTTCCAATGATTTCTTAAAAGTGTTGAACATTGTTTCTCATTCAAAATTTTATAGTTATCACACTATTCCCCATTTCACTAATTTCACTTTTTTATTTCACTAATTTATTGTCAGTTTTGTCAATTTTGAATAAAATAATTATTTTACAGGTCTACGCTGGACTAACGTACAAGTTGACGCTGGAATTTCCTCAAAGTTATCCTTATAGTGCGCCAACGGTGCGTTTTGCAACTCAGTGTTTTCACCCAAACGTGGACAACGCCGGTAACATCTGCCTCGATATTTTGAAGGACAAATGGAGTGCTTTGTACGACGTGCGTACAATTTTGCTCTCCATACAATCACTCCTGGGTGGTGAGTATACGAAGAAAGAAACTTCTGTAAAGTAAAATTCATTATAAAATACATTACTAAGAAGAGCACATTTTTTACAACAGAACCAAACAACGAGAGCCCACTTAATCCTCAGGCCGCGGAACTTTGGAGTGATCAAACAAAGTACAAGAAACACCTTAAGGACGAATATGACAGAGCTCTAAGTAGAGGTCAACAAGACTCATGATAAGCAATATTCACACATCGGTCCAATTATTGATGCAATTCCTAACTACACTATTATTATTAAATATCCAGAAACAAACACCACTTCCGTTTAGAATTTCGTGAAAACATTGCACTGAAAGTACCAACAACCTTGGCATTTATTCTATTTTCCATTCTCTCGAGTGACTCCTGTCTATTTCAAATCGGTATAATTATTTTCAGATGTATTTTTATTTCCCTGTATCTCCGTGATTTCCAAGGGAACAATTAGGGATTTGTACAATCATTTTGCGACAACACATAAAATCACAGTTGGTATTTGTGACTCGAGTTTCTTTAGTCGCATCTACAATTGTGTTCAGATAACTCGTCTCTTAAGTGATGTAAAATTAAAAATTTGTATATCACACTGAACGAACTCGAGTCACGAATACAAGAGTGACTCTCATCTTCATCAGTCGTACGATTTTTGATGAACGTAGATATTTATTTTAAGAACGATCGAGATGAAAACACGTCAATGTGAAACATTGGGTGATGACTATGTACTAGTGATTGCAATTTGTGGCGTGCAATCATTTCGTTCGTTGGAATATGTACTTTTGAAATAAATATTTGAAAAGTACTATCTCTTGAATCGCTGATAGGTTTACTTGTCTAAGCGTAAGCCAAGGACCTTAAATTTAATAATAATTTAGTCAATTCGTTTAAAAAATTAGAAAATTCATCTTTCAATGTATTCTTGATTCTTATACGTGACTTGAGAACTGAATAAATCTTCATTCAATCATTATTCTGGGCTTTATAATTTTCAGCCCTGATGTCAATTTAATGAAATTGAAGAAATTCAACGCTGGGACGAGAGGATTATTTATTAAATATATTTCCATGTGGGTTATTCTCCACGCAGAGGGCACTTTCGAAAAAAGTAAATTTTTTTCGGAAATTTTTTCAAAATGATTTCCTTTAGTACACATTAGGTTTATTAATATTAATACAAGAACCTGTAAAAGTATTCACGCTACAAATTTATTTGCAAGGCTTGTGGAGCCTTCTGACGTCGCACGCATTTTCCATCTTCTTGTAACTAGAATTATTCCTCAATAAAGTAAAAGAATTTAATGAAATTTTCACAAATGAGGAATAATAGAATAGAAAGTAAAAATTAGATATAAAAAAGCAACAAAAAATTTTAACTTTAAAAAAAAAGATTTTAAACTAATTTTTTAAATTAAAATGAATCATTCTTTGATTATAGTTTAAAGATTAAATATTAGGTAAAAATAAAATTGAGTAAATTATAAGGTATTAAAAAAGTGTTGCTGATTATGTCGAGATTAATATGAGATGAAAAAAATCCAATGCACAACTTCACGTTGGTTCGTGTCAACTGCCAGTTAAAATTAATCGAATGTGAATTTTTTTAAGAACCCAGGGATTAAAGCGCTGCAGTTTTAATTTATCCAAGCGGAGATCAAAACTATATCTTAGGATTTTCTGTTAATCGAATTTTGAAATCTTTCTCACAACTGACGGCACATACGAAAAACTGTCAACAAAAAAATTTGATGCTTTAAAAAAGTTCTACGCAAAAGACCTTTTACTCTTTTATGATATCTTGCACCGTTTGTAAGAAAAATTCAAAAATGTGATTTTTAAAAAAAAGAAATTGTCCTGGACTCAAAAATGGTTTGGCCAACATAAACTCGCTGGATGGTTTCCTTATGTAAACATAAATTTTTAAAAAATATTTGAAAAAATTAAAAATATGGGTTTTTCGATGAAATCGATATTTTATGTTTACGATATTTTTCCGTAGCTGTCGTCAGTTTTGAGAAAAATTCGAAAATTCGATTTCATTTTAAAAAATTCTAGTGTTTACAAAAGTAGTTTAGCCCGCATAGTTATAGACTCGATATATTTTTAATTTTAATTAAATTACCTTATAAATAATTAATATATCAAATTATTTGATTAACTGCCTCAATTAATTTTTTTTATCAATGAATTTACTTTATAAAAAAACCTTGAAGTGCAATACCTAATTTTTTCATCATATAAGTATTAATTTAGCAAAAAAATTTTGACAAAAAAAGATGGGAATTTTAAGAAAATCGGTTTTTAAGTTTTTCAGAAAAACCGTAGCCATTTTGAGAACTTTAAATATTTTTTTAGTTTTCCAGCGAATTTCGAAAGAGGCCAATAAACCCCACTCTATAATCAGGAAAGAAAACTGAAAGAGTATTAAGAGAATTCAAGGGTATGTGATACATAATGACGTCACCAATTACCGACCGATTCTTTATTTACATTTAGCCCGGGTTTATTAAGAGAGAAATGCAAATACACTGGAGTCCCGGTTTATTGAGGGTTTCCGGGATATCATGAATGGTCTTTGTGTAAACCGTGGTCTCTCAAACGTAAACAAGTCAGGGCCGTTTGACTATTTCTGTTTCATTTTTGTCACGAGTGAAAAATATTTTTTAAATAATAGTTTAATTTGACGTTTACTTCACTGTTAGGTTTTATTTAGTTATTATTTATAAATTAATATATATATAACGCATAACCAAAACACTGAAAACAAACTGATGCGAACCGACGGAATTGTCGGCTAGGACTACTGCGCACTTTGTTGCTACGGTACTTGCGCATCTCCGCTGAGCTCCGAGCTCAGCTTTCTCGTCCCCTTGGACCCTTCTCCAATGACCAAAATTCCTTTAAGCGGTATACTGGTGCTAAAGAAACCGAGGCTCGAATGTACTCATAACTTCGCGAAAATGTATTTTTTTTCTCAAAACGGTAAAATATGTGTCTTCTTATTTCCTTTGAAAAGCAACATATTTCACAGACGACCGATTCTGTGACTTGAAGTTGCACTGCCTGCTTGTTCTGAAATGGATTCGGTCAGGTATAGAATTATTTCAAAGCATTCAAAAATGAAAATTCCAAGATTTCCAAGTTTTATAAATATTAAAATCCAAATAAAAAATCCTGAGTTATATGGATATTTGTCAGATTTTAAATATATTTTTTAATTGCAAATATCTATTTAAAATCTTTATTTTGCCTCTAATTTATTAAATATTGTAAATATTATACTTCGTTTTTGCAAGCCCTATCAAATAAATTTGACTTTCGCGACTTTACGGCTCTTCTGGTTAAAAATAATTGATTTTAATTATACATAATTTAATTATTTTGTGTTGCTCTGCTTATATTTAAATTAAGTAACTGTTCATTTTTTTTTTCAAACATAAGAGTAGGTGCACATAATGTACAATCAATTAATGACGTGGCATAAAGGAAAACGTGGGATAACCGGTCAGATGGAATATAAGGAAAGGAAAGTCGTGACTTCTGATCGTGGGCGAGGAGGAATCGTTGGAAGCCTTTTCAAAAAACCTCTCACAAAGCTTTACAAGGTCCTCGTTTACTCTTGCATCGAAAATATATTCTTTCTAAGAACCAAAGTTTTTTTTTTGGTTCTAAAAACAAAAATTAATTTTTGTTTTTAAGATAAGAAAATTTTAGTCTCTTTTAAAACATCTCAATAAAATGGTCAATTAAATTGGTTTACTTTTTTAATAAAATAAACTAACATTTTGCACTACCGTCCAATTTAATAAAATATTTTTTAATTTTACAAATTTATTTAATCTTTAAATAAATATAATGTAAAGAATTTATAATAAATTTCATCAATGAAATACATCTTGCAGATCGTGCTCTGAATAGATATTAGAAATCGTAGGTGTCTTTAGAATTATTCATATTGAGTGCAAATGCAAAATACGGCTCCATTTTATATGGCAACGAAATAGATAATTTAATATATTCGCAAAATTAAAATATCAAAACAAAAATAAGTTTTTAGTCATCTCTTGTTTTAAGATGTAAATAAATCTTACTTCCAAATTTAAATTTTATTTATTAATAACTTTAAAATGATATAAATAAGATGGTGGTTTAAACTTTAAAATGATATTTCTTAAGATTAAATTAATTAATTAATTTTAAGATTAAATTAATTAAAATGTTTTTTTAAGACTTTATATTTTTATTAAAAAGATTTTTTCATTTTGAGAGGATTTAATTGTTTTTGTGATTCTAGAATAAGTAACTCTCTTAGGAAAATGAATATAGTTTTATAAATAAAGTCTGAAATCATCTTTTATTAAATAAAAAACGACTAAACATAGCAAAAAGAAATAAATTTATTGATAATTATCGAGATCATTCTAATATGCAAATTAATTTAAATAATCAAAAGAATAACTGTGGCGTGATTAATTCTAACGTGATCGAGATTAAAGGAAAAGATAAGAGTCCTGGAACTTCCTCATTTTGATCCCTATTTTTAAATTAATTTTCTAGATGAACTTTTCCCCCTTATGTGTTAAAAATAGACCCTTTATATTCAAAATTTATTTGTATTCATTACTGAAAAATAATTTACTTTTGGATATGTATATTTATATGTATGTAAATTATTAATTTTCTTCTTGATATTTTTTAATAATAGCGATTTCAAAACAGAAGAGCTTTTTATCTAAAATAATAAAGAGAGTTTCAAATTTCTTTATAATAAGAAGATTACCTTCAAACTATTTAACATTTAACTTCTATGCAATAAAAGCCAAAAGTATTTCATATTAATTTTAATTTATTCAATTTTTTTGTAGCAAATCTTAAATCGTGAAAATCAGTAATCGATCATCTCGATATGGATTTATTAACAGGCTTTAATAAATCCAGTCCTTGTATGTAACAAGTATAGAAAGTGGATTGTGCTACTTTAATCCTTACACATTTCATGTACTTTTTTATTACGGAAACAAGAGAACAGTTCTTGAACTCCTAACAGTTTAAATCCTCTTCACAAAAAAAAATTAAATCCTCTCAATAAGAAAAGAAATCCTTTTAATAAAAATAAAAAGTCTTAATGACCATTTATGAGATACGTATCGCTATTAAACAAAATTTACAGTTTAAATTTACGGATATATATCTATTATAGTATGTTTTAAATTTTATCAGATTTTAAAGCTACACATATCTCTGAATAAATTTTACTTTATGGAGAAAGAAAAGGAAGAATTGAAGCATCACAGTAATATCTTCATGCCCTACAGTAACCTTTGTAGAACACACATGAATTACATGATAATGTGCACCCATTAAACAAATTATTACCTTCCGGAAATGGAGAATTACGTGGGAGTTCTCTATTGTCTATTATATACTGTCTTGGTAACTTAAAAAAACATCAGTAAATTTACACATTTTTTATGATTTTTCAACAAGTCATTCTTTTATAAAATGCATTGATCAAGTTTTAACGGTTTTCTTATTCCTTATAACAACGGTTTTCTTATTCCTTATAACTATTGGAAGTTAAAATATAAAAATATTACCACTAGAAAAATAGTTTTCAAATTCATTGGTTACAAACTAATGTAAGTTTTTATTTAATTTAATTTATTATAGAAGATAAAAAATAATTTAGTTCAAAAATTAAAGTGAAATCTGTATTTACCTATTTGTATTAATTACAAAGCTTAAAATCCTTTCAAAAATATAATCATCGAGAAAGAACTGGAACAAAATGTATCACAAGTTTCCAAATATGGTTTCGAGTTTCTTTTCAAGTTAGTTTCCCTTTTATTTCTCTTTTTTTATACTTATCTTCCTTTCTCATTAATTATTTTCCATAAACTAAATTTTAATTTTAAATTTTATAAGATTTTATAATTCGAGTCCACCATTGACTGTAAAACCAGCTTTTTATCCTGCTCCCGACTTTTGCCATATTGGAATGCTCCATGTGGGTCCCCTGGAGTGCAGAACGAGATTTTTTCCCCCTTTAAATTTTTTTTTTCATACCGGTCCGATTCAAATGGGCCTTTAAGAATAAATCGCGATGCAAGACACATTCATGCAGTTCTACATAATCGCCAGTACATGACCCACGCATTTAGATAAAAGCAACTTGACTAAAAATTTTGTTTTAAATTATATAAATTGCGAAGCCAAAAAATATTATTTTTCTAGTTTCAAAATCGCGCCAGTTATTAGCTTTAATTTATTTTTAAACGAGGAATTTTAAAATAGCGAAAATATTTTGAAATAGTAAAAGGCGAAGAAAAAGGATTCTTTGGAGAAAATGAGTTTTCATTAAAAACTTGTAATTAAAAGTTATAGACTCGATATATACTTTTTTTAGGCGACTAAGAACCACTCATAATCGAGAAATGGATTCTCTGAAATTTTTTAATTTTAATTAAATTAACTTATAGATAATTAATAAATCAAATTATTTGATTAACCGCCACAATTTATAATTTTTTTTCATCAATGAATTTACTTTATAAAAAAAAAACCTTGAAGTGCAAATCGTTTCGAGGAAATGACGACATTTTGAGTGCTGCAACATACTTGGACACTCCTCGATATAAATTGTAATTTCTCTTTAAGCAGACTTCTACAAGGACTGTCGCCCGACACGAACGAGTGAAGTGCATCAGTGCACGAAATCGTACGATACAGGATGGTTCACCCCAAACAATTTTTTTCGTAAATTTTCATTCAATATTAAAATAAAAACATTATTTTTCAATAATCCGAATAACTTTAATATTATAAAATATGTCTTATCTATTTTTTGCAAGATGATCAATTTTTAAATTATGTATTTTTCTTTTCCTCTTTTAGAACTTTTATTCTAAATATAAATAATTCTAATAATCAAGATCAATAATTACAGGTTACAAATCGTTTTAACCCGGAGGGTCACTTTTCCCCATCTTTTTTGACAATTTTTTATAAGAATTTAATGCTTTTTTAGAATTATAGATTTTTCTAGGTTTTTTTTATAACTTCTGTTTGCAATTTTTAAAACGAAAAAATAAATTCTTGTGATTTAAATTTCGCGACACAATTTGGCGGAAATTGTGACGTCACTAGAATGTAAAATAATCTCTGGAACATTAGGAATGAGAGTTCGGAGTAAGTATATTATATACATATACATATACATATAC